>VTPC01006685.1:0-14701 GCA_011009095.1 Ignelater luminosus | reverse complement strand
AAAAAAACAAGTTGGTACAATACGAATCGATACTACTTCTCTGTAATAAGAATCACTTAGTTCGAAAAATAAACACGGCGTTTTTGATTTTCACTCAAATGTGTTTTCTCCCAATCATAATATTAAGATAAAAAGCAAAAACTCGTTTTTGAAATCTAAACAATTTGAGTTTTCTAAAGAACCTAGAATATTTCAAAAGCAATTTATTGTCTTATTAAAGTTTCAATACAATCGGATGACTATTATAAAGTAAAAGAATGAAATGGAATGGCATTGTATGTAGTTCTTCTTTTTTTCATTCTCTTTTGTATCAAAGGATCATTAAACTCAAAATCATTTTTTATGAATTAAAAACAAAATGAAATGAAAGAAAGTTGCAATAGTAAATGATGTGATTGTAAAAGTTTTTTGTGTTAAAAAAAAGTCATTATAGTGTCCACTACATTAAATTAAGCCATTAGTCTTCGATTAGTGAAGAACAATCTTTAGAAAACAACATATCTGTCCTACATTTCATAAAATAGAAATTTCTGTCATAATCTTTATCATTTATTTCTGACGAAGATAAAATATTGCTTATTAAAATGCTGATTATTGCATTTCTAAATTATTATTAATTGATTTCAGAATTTATGACTAATGCACGCAGAGAACCGATGCCGGTATAAAGTGCGTAGTTTCCTTACGTTATTAACGTTGTAACTTGTAACCAATCTTCTAGATGGAAATTAGTCAACATTTTTCATTTTCAGAATGATAATTTTTAATGTCTTACGTTAGTTGCTATATTAAATGTCAATTTGTTAAAATACTAAACATTAATATTTTTCTTCATATTAATTACGATTTATAATTATTTAATCCTAAGAATTTTATTAGTTTGAACTTTAGTAAATGTGTAAATACTAATTAAGGTAATTTGTAACAACAAAGCCTAATAAGAATTAGCAACTGAACGATTACTACTACTACTAATGATTATTATAACTTCTTACAATGTCTCCAAACGGTACTCAAAAATCTGTAATTCCTTAGAAATCTCATAGATTTACGAGGGTGGTCTGAAAAGTTTCCGACCTAACAAAAATACAAGACAATTTTCTGAAAATTTTTTTTTATTTTTCAACATAGTCTCCTTGTAACTCTACACACTTCTCCCAGCGATGCTCCCATCTCTGTAACCCGTCCAAATAGTACTCGGCATTTTTCTCTGCAAAATAATTGTTCACGAAGGTGATTGCCTCTTCATTTGACGAAAATCTTTGTCCTCCGAGTGCAATGTTTAGATGAGGGAACAAAAAGAAGTCGCTTGGGGCTAGATCTGGTGAGTAAGGCGGATGGTCAAGCAGTTCAAACCGTAATTCGTGGATTTTCGCCATGGCAACCGCTGAGGTGTGAGACGGTGCGTTGTCTTGGTGAACAGGATTTTCTTTTTCTGCAAATGTGGCCGTTTTTTCGCAAGTTCTGCCTTCAGCTTGTCAAGTAATGATGCATTGTATGCTCCTGTAATGGTTTTTCCTTTTTGAAGATAATCGATTAAAATAACTCCATGACTATCCCAAAAAACAGTCGCCATCACTTTTCCCAGCCGAAAAAACAGTTTTTGCTTTTTTTGGAGCCGGTTCCCCCTTTGCAGTCCACTGTTTGGACTGTATTTTTGTTTCGGGCGTATAATGGTGTATCCAAGTTTCATCTACAGTAATTAATCGGCGCCAAAACTCGGATTTATTTCGCCTAAACTGCGCCAAAAGAGCGTTGGAAATATTCATTCGAACACGTTTTTGGTCTAACGTGAGCAAACGCGGCACCCAACGCGCGGACAGCTTTCTCATGCCTAAATGTTGATTTAATATGTGACAAACACGTTCTTTTGACATGTTCATAACCTCTGCTATCTCTCTCACTTTAATTCGGCGGTCGTCTAGCACCATTTGGTGAACTTTGGCGATGTTTTCGTCGGTAGTTGCAGTTTTTGGACGTCCCGAACGTTCATCGTCTCCCAAGCTCTTACGGCCACGTTTAAATTCAGCAGCCCAAAATTTCACTGTGGTAAATGATGGTGCAGAGTCCCCATACACAGAATCCAACTCATCTTTTATTTGCGAAGGCGTATTGCCTTTCAAAAACAAATATTTAATGACAGCTCGATACTCGATTTTGTCCATTTTCACAAAAAGACTGACATCAACTCACTCAAACGACTGTTACATAAAAACTGCGCGTCCAAAATGGCTGGAACTTTGATGAGTAACTGTCAACAGAGGAACAACGAAATTCAGTAGCTTTTATTTACGAGTGCTGCCATCTTCACGTTGAGGTCGGAAACTTTTCAGACCACCCTCGTAAAGACGTGTTAGAAGCTATCGACATTTAGTTATTCCCATCAATCAATAGCACTTTACAAAATATCAGTCGGATTAATTATTTAGTGAGTTTCTCTATCGGGTAATTATCTACCATTATTTTTTATGTAATGACTATTTTTATCAATGACTGACATTTAGATCTCTAGATATTTGTAATTTTTAAATGTTGCTTTTAGTAATTTTTTTATTTAATTTCATATTGCACTTACAAATTCTGAAACAGTTTTTTATAAAATTTACTTCACAGATTATGTGTTAATTAATACTGAAGACAACACTTTTATGTGTACAACTGTAAATTTTTGTAACTTTTCTTTATCATGTGTTAATGCATTTTTGATAAATGTTGCGATGTTCTAAGAAGTTTAAAAAAAAAGAAAGCTGCTACTAAAGTGACTATTATTGCACGCCAGGTCTTAAAGTTCCACAATTTAGAGCTCCCTTTACTTCTTAAGGCAACTAATTCTTTGCATGATACAAATCGACGATATGATTCTGCAGATTAAATTAGTAAAAGAACTGGTTTAGCGACAACTGAATTGACATTATTAGGGCACTGAGAATCCACATACTATCGTAGCGGCCCTGTATCTAAAAACGTCACTTGTAATTGAGCCAATATGTATAGGAGATACCGTCACCAGACAGAATTATTGTCAGTTGTTGAAACAAGAATATGTCTCTATAACTCGTCGTCATAATTTGATTCGCCGACAACGGTTCATGCAGAATGGTGCACGTCACCACAAAACCTCAAATGTCTTTTTTTGGTTGGAATCGGCATTTGGCAAAAGGCAAAAGGACGCGCAAAAGAGACAACTTGTCTTTGCCACGCAAAGGTATCTTGAAAAATTCTTCTTCTTAAGATTCTTCTACTTCTCGAATGCCATGTTGGTTCTTTAGTGTCTACGAGTGTTAAGAGTGAATTCCTAGCGTTTTTAATAGTACCATGAAATCCCATATTTTTACGTCCCTAAATTCAATTTGTACTTCATAATTCTTTGAATTCTAGACACACTTTTTGTACATTCACTGTAGCGTCACTAATCATCTAAACATTTTTCTGGGTTTCGAATGACTTGTCGTAATTTCATACTAATAATTTAGTGCCTACGAATGTGAAGAGTGCATTTTCTGCGTTTTCCCTAGAATTCTCTGCCATTATGAAAACCCATATCGTCTGTAAGTCCCTAAATACGATTAACTTAACAAGTTTCTAAATTTTTGCGGGGTATATCCGGTCATTCAGGCCATTCGCGTCTCTCTGGCCGTTTGGGCCTCCCTGACTTGTCGAGCTTATCGGGACAGTCAAGCACTTTGGATCGTTATTTTTGCACTCATGCAAAGCGGACGATTTCATACTGCACCGAACCGAGAGACGGGCGTTATTTTCGTCCTGATCCGAACAAACATTATTTTTGTACCTAAGCGGAGAATTTTCGTACCGAGATCTTTTTCGTACAGACTCGGACAAGTATTATTTTCATACTTAACCAAAGGAGAGGATTTTCATACTGCACCATACACGGGACGGGCTTCTTCGTCGGGTCTTTGCGCAGCCCCATGCAGGTAGGGCTAGGCATCAGTTTCGAAATCTATCGGGTTTGTCATGCCTGTCGAGCAATTTAAGTCTGTCTGGCTTTTCGGGCCGATCAAGAAGTTACCGAGCTTTTCTCGGGCCGCGTCGAGTTTATCTTCAGCCGGGTCTGGAAATCCAGGGCTCCACCACGGATTATCTACAGCTGGGACAAGTACGTGCAAATGAAGCCGCGATGAGTAGAGGCTGTATAATGGCAAATATGACAATTGAGACTGACATTAAATGTGCTACATACCACCCTATTTATCAGACGAAAGCGCTGCCATAGGCATCAAATACACTAGCGCCGGCCTTTCCGGATTACTTCCTGTAAGGCTACATTGAAAACAGAATTTACTGTAATGCCTTAAACTCAATCAAAGAACTAAAATCGGCAGCTGCTCATAAGACTAAGGCAATTCAATCCGATGTACTGAATGACGTAGTTACTAAGTTCAGAAAAAGATTCTATACTTAAAAACCCTGTATATTAAAAATTAAATTATTTCTTCAATAAAGAACATTCGTTTCCTTTTATATCATGTTTTTGTACTTGAAGCCAACGTTCTTTCGATTTTCTGTAACGCAAACCTCAAATTAGCGATACTATTCGTTTGTAATGTTCATTTTATTTTGCTATGTTAGATTGGTTCAGTCTTTTCTACGTTAACACTATACCCAAAGCTCTTTTCAGAATTCTTTAAAAACCAAAACATTGCATTTAAACATCGTTCTAATGGAAGCTTCTAAAAATCATTTGCTGTTGCAGTCTGCACTTCGAGTCAGGTTTTGTCGGCAAGAATTCCAAATCACAAAATTTGAAATTTAAAATTCTCTCAGTCAATAATTACTTGTTATGATAAAGCTGTACAGATCTTCGCCCACCACAATCAATCAAGAATCTTAGTTGTAACTATGGAAACGCAAAAACCGAGTAAGTCTACTAAATCTTGCTATTCCTTCGATTACCTCTTATGTTTTCGTTTCTTCCTGTATGCAACCTTGCTGGAACTCTTGTTAAAGCAACCTAGATTTAGACTCTTTTGGTTTTTACCCCGTTGGGAAAAATCAACTTGATCGAGTTGGAGGACCATTTTTTCAAAATTCTTCTTAGAGGTCTAGAACTGAATTCAAGAATTCCTCTGTGACACTTAACTTGTAGCTGCCCCGTATCGTTCCTAATTATTTTAATTTATCATTTTCATTGCCGCAAAATGCAACAGTAGACAAACAATCTACAGTTGAACTTTGATAACTCGAACTCGAAGGAAAAGAAAAGCACTTCGAGCAATCAAAACTTTTACTGACCCAGGTATTTTTACATACATTCGCAATAAGTTCGAGTTATCAAAAGATTTCACGTTATCGAGGTCCGAATTATCGAAGTTCGACTGTAATTCCACATTGGCCCATTTAAGAGAAATTACCCAAAACGTCACTTTTTAATTTTTTTCTCCTGTAACAGGTAGTACTTAGATTCAAACAAAATTTCTTTATTTTCATTTTTCTTCAATCTTACTATTTTTCTACTCCATCTTTAGCTCAACTTCTTTGACCTCGTTTGCCTTAATGTTGTACGTTTTTTTCATTTAAAGTTTATCTATAATATTTTAAATGAAACTTTTCAAGGTTTAACGGTTTTCACTTAAATTTCTTATGTATAACATCGGACTTAAAAGCATTATGTTTACCGGAAATTTCATTTTCTTGGAAAATCTTTCAAAGCAACCACCGAAAAACGATTTTTATACTGCATAGCACAATCGTTTTACAAGTTTTTTCCCAGTTAATCGCAGAACTTAACTTCCAAGTAATCTTCGTCCTTGACGCACAAAAACTCATCTATGTGTAACGATACACAATAATTGTACACCGCCGCCATCCAGTAGAAAAGTGCGGCAACTAAAATTCTTTAGAAAACTCCCAGCAGAAACTTTAGAAATGCAACTAAACTTTATCTTTTTGATTTATAATAAATTTCTAGTTTATCGTTTGTCACAATAAAATATTTCCACTCCTTTTCATTTACAACAATGACGAGCACGTTCTACAACCCCATTCGAACAGGAAGAAATATCAATTACAATAAAATTGCAAAATCTATGAACCTATTTGACATTTCAATAGTAATCCACCATTACTAATAAACTTCTGTATTGATTTATTCCATAGAATAATCTCTTAATGGTTAACAGCACATGAAAAATGGGGCAAAGGGAGTTTATGTCAGATTTGCAATCAAAAGGGAGAGGAAGTTGTCACAGTTCACTATAACAATAATCACAGCTTATATTGGGGCAGAATTAGTGACTGGATGTTGACGTAATGGTAACGGTACCCTAAATTGCGAATGGATTTGAACTAAATGAAAGCATTTCTGTTTCTATCGATGTAGCATTCATTACATACATTCGAGACATTTATTCAATTTATAAACTATCAACAAACACATTTAGTATTAAAAAAGAAAAGTATAATTAATAGGAAAAAGTCTTTTAAGTAGTAGTAGTAATATTCTAGAATCAGAAAAAAAGGGAAAGATTAAAGATCTTACAAACAGCCATTAAACTCATCCTTTGCAACTATTTTTCTTTCTCATAAAAACCAAGCCTATGGTCGTAAATCGGTTTGCATGCTTTCGGATTTATGGCAGCTTTAGATTTCGCATTAAACCGACACCGTTTATGTGTTCACTAAATGCACTTTTCACTCCTATACAAACGAAACAATAAAATGTTTTATAGTTTTCTCGCTTTCTACAAGATTATCCTATTTTAGATGCATTTTAAAACTCATTATCAGCTTCCTGTTACCCTACAAACAAAAAAAAAGTACAAATCATCGTTCATAATCGTTTCAATCAAGACTTTTTTCCACGGTTTTACAGTTTCACGCACTAATTGTGCATTATAATTGTTAATTTCGAGTTACGAACAGATAACACAATTAAGTTTAGATAATTTTTGCGTGTACTTTTCGCGGAATTAGAATTTGTTTACATAACTATCACTAAGTTGCGGTTTGTACAGGTTTAACCGGCAATCTAAACTTTTTTAATTATAGTGAAGTTACTATAGATTAAAATCGATTCACACATTCCAGGTTTCACTATTGAAAACAGCACTCATTAGCACTCTGATAATACAAGATAAATATTAAAATAAACAAAGATAACGGCTTTCAAGGAAGAGTGTGCGAGTAAGTAAATATTTATTATTTATAATAATGCAGCCAAAATATGGAAAGTTTCTTTTCGGATAAACGAATGAGAGACGCAAGAAATTATTTGTCTAAAATACGACCAATCAATCACAAGCCATTTACTTTTGGCACAGCACCATCGCATAGTTTTATTTGATTTCAGTTTATTTACAATCTCTCATGCAGCATATATTCATTATTTTTCTATAAATGAGACCCGAATAGAAGACTAAACGCTAGAGAGCTTGTGTTATCATCTTCGATCATTGCACGTGAGCTCTGACAAACAAAGAACACGATTCCCTTTAAGAAAGAAAAGCGATTTTTGCCACAGTCAGTTCAATGCGCTGGGTAGAAGTATAAATATATCGACAGTGGTCCCTTCGTTTCCATTCTGTTCTTTCTTCCGATAATCCTACCATACCATCCGGTGCTTGGCAGACGCAGGCCGCAGGTCATTCATTTCCTATTTCAGCCGGTGTCCAAATTGTGCTCAGAAAGTCACAACTATCCGGTAGGAAAAGTCCTCTCTCCATGCGGATCACCGTGCGTTCTGGTTCATTCCTTAGGAAGATGATCAACTAATGTTATCAGTAAATAAAGACAAAAATTAATCTTGTCTTCCTGCAATAAAGTTTCAGAAGTTCGTGCAAGCATCGACTATCATACCTCCAGACGATTTTTTGGAGGTATGATAGTCAATTCTTGCACGAATTTTTGAAACTTTATTGTGGGGAGACAATATTAATTTTTGTCTTCATTTATTGAACCAATAAACCTTTTATATAAAAAGTTTATAGTTTTCCCATTTGGAAATTTTTATTCAATGTTATCAGGTTTACCGCTTTCCTGCTCTCCCGAGGTTGCTCTTACCAGACGCTGAGAAGAGCCAAATGTATTCGCAAAAACAAAATATTACACACCATCAACGTAAAAGCCGTAGATTCATTCTAGTCATATGCTGCAGTGTAGAACTTTTGGTCACCTTACTATCAAGACTGATCAGGCACCAAATGCAAACGTACTTCTTCGCATTCTACACCACATAACCAAACGACCCAGGTCTGTCGTGACAATTTTGGTAGATCTGACAAAAAATCTTCGATATATGAAGTAAATGTTCAGTAGACTTGGGGTTTTTGACTTTATGTATATCGGTGTTGTTAAAGCATCAACCAAAAAAAGAGAAGAATTGTAGAAGAAAAAGCACTGATAAGGTATGTCTTGAATGTCTGTGTCTTCATTGTTTTCATTCTAGATCTTCACACCTAGCAAAAAGTTTTAGAAGGATCTTGATAGCATGGCAGTTCCTAAATACAGTATTAGCGAAGATATCGATGTACTTACCTTTGGAAGATGTTCGTTAGTTAATCTTTGACGAAAAGATTTAAAAATCTGAAGAATTTGAAAGCGATGAAGTAAAAACCACTCTATAGTCGATTCCAAGGGATATTTCATCCAAATAAATGGTGCACACCTGATCTTACGATCGTAAGTGATTTCACAGAATCTCAATTGACTTTATCGTGATTTTAAGTGATTTCAGCTGATTTTAAGTGATTTCAAGTGATTTCGACTGATTTCTAGTGATTTCAGGTGATCTTAAGTAATTTGGTAGGATCCCAATTGATCTTATCCCGATTTCAAGTGATTTCATCGTGATTTTATTCAATATAAAAAATGATTTCAAGTGATTTCGATGTGATTTGTCCATGATTTCAGGTGTTTTGAAGTTATTTCAGCTGATTTCAAGTGGTTTCGGCTGATTTTAAGTGATATCATAGAATCTCAATTGGTTTTACCGCAATTTCAAGTTATTTCAGGGCGATTTTATTCAATATCAAAAATGATTTCAGGTGATTTCAATAGATTTCAGCTGATTTTAAGTGATTTCGGCTAATTTTAAGTGATTAAAATGATTTCAAGAGATTTCCATGTGATTTGTTCATGATTTCAGGCGTTTTAAAGTTATTTTCAATGATTTCAATACGATCTCAGTTGATTTTAAGTTATTTCAGCTGATTTCAAGTGATTTCAGTGCGACTATATTCAATATCAAAAATAATTTCGGGCGATTTCAATAGATTCCAGCTGATCTTAAGTGATTTCACAGGATCTCAATTGAATTTACCGTGATTTCAAGTAAATTCAATGTAATTCCACCATAATTTCAGGCGTTTTCAAGTGATTTCCGGTGATTTCAATATGATCTCAGTTAATCTTGAGTGATTTCGGCTAATTTTAAGTGATATCATGGAATCTCAATTGGTTTTACCGCAATTTTAAATGATTTCAGCGCGACTGTATTCAATATCAAAAATAATTTCCGGTGATTTCAATAGATTTCAGCTGACTTCAAGTGATTTCAGCTGATCTTATGTGATTTCATAGGATCTCAATTGATTTTACCGCGATTTCAAGTGGTTTCAATATGATTTCAATTCTTGTGTACACCTGATTTCAAAGGTGAATTACCCATCGGTAGATTTATTCAAAATCGGCAGACTTGGCAACACTGCTACTATCACAATTTGTTGCTGCAGTTGTGTAGGTTAGATAACTGCAATTAAGTTGAAGAGGCCCATGGTACCTATTAACGGCCACGTGGAAGCGACGTTGAAGAATCAGTCTTGCCACAGCGAAAAATTCGGCAAGCTGGTCTTCCTCAACTAAGTGATTTTACTTTTGCTCGATAAATAAATCTGTAACGTGTCACTCGGATCCATTTCTTAAGTTAGACGTTTCTTCCCGTATCTGTCCAAACATAATTTATTTTATCTGAAATTGTCTTAATACCCAGCTTGAAATACCATTGAGAGTTAGTAACGTCTGCCAATTCTGAGATTCTTCATCGCTTGTGATATGTTTGGTAACAGTTCTCAAGCAGAATTTAAAGTTTAGAATCAGAGTTTTACCGTGCCCTTATTTAAAGAAGACCCATTGTAAGAGAATTAAAGATCGAAAGTGTAATTTATCGAGAATGGATGGAAAAACCCCGTTGTAAAGGTATTGAAGATTCGATGCATTCTACATTCACTGGTCTTTTGTCAGTTTAGATATTGAAACTCTGTTAAATGCACCTAGTGTCGCTTGGTTTCATAGCTCACTCACTCGCACATTTCTCAGAATTCGAGAATCATGTGATATTCGTCAGTCAATAATAATTCGAGTAGGGTAAGCGCGAAAGATTGTTTGGCGGCCTCAATTATTTTGGCGCGCTTCGCCAAGTCAAGTTCGGGGTAAGTATTAAAAAAGTCAGATACATAGTCGAGTAAGTCATGAAAAACTTTATTTATAAGTGGAACCTCAAATGCTTTATCGATTTCCCAACAGCTTTTCCGTGGTGAAATTAGTGTCAAGTTTCAGCTTTATCGTCTGTTTTGTATATTAATTTAACAATGGGGTTTTTATCTTCATTGTTCTTTTTTATTAGCTTGTACCTATTAGCCTGACAAGGTCATCAGCACACCTATAAAGTTTCATAAATCCTTTTTTAATCGTCAAAACTCTTTGGTTTGGTACTAAACCTCCAGGCCGCATTGATCCAGACAGAATTAACCAAAAGATCCTGCACAATCGGTAAAATTAAAACTGTAGTGTGTTGGAGTTGTTGACTAACTTATCAAGTCTCCAAAGGCCCGAAACTTGAAAATAATCAGTTATGTAGCTCCTAAACTATGTGCTTAGAACTGTTAAAGTATCAAAAAGTAACACATAATCTTCATCTGTCACTTCACGGTTTTGTCGTACTAAAGCGCTCCTTTATTCAATCTTCTTGAAGAAGTTATTAGTGTTGTCGCAGAATCAACCATCTCATAATTTCGGAAGTGATGGTCGATCTTCGTTCTTCATTAACCTTTATAAGTCAGTTAGCTATCCTCTAATATTCTTTGGGCTTCAACCTACAACAAACTTCCTTCGACGGCCTGCAGTGGAGCTTTGCTCAGCATCAAGTCACTTGTGATGACACACAGTATGGTTTCGCCATGTATTAATCTTCTTAAGTAGTTATGCTCTATCAAGCGTTCACAGTTTGTTCTAGCAGTCTATAGTGCAAACACATACCACCCAGGTTTTGCCCTTCATTAACTTTCTCAGGTTATACTTACAGCATTTCAAGTCTGGTTAGTTTAAAGCAAACCATTTAGAATTAGTAACTTGCAGCAAGATTTCGAGTATGGAAATATAAAAGTCTGTATTGTGGAGAGATACGCCCAAATTTTAGTGAGCTGTTGTAAAGGCGATCACTACTTTTTTTATGTAAGAACATCTCCCACAACCATCTCACTATGATTGGTAAACATTTTCACTGCTGAAGATCGTTCAAGTTTAGACAAAATTGTTAAAATTTATTTTTTTACTAGTTTTGGGCCTAAAATCTTAAAGACGGAATGATTCAACCTTCCATTTACATAGCTTTAAAAACAGTTATTATCAAAGAATGGAACTGATTAGAGGTACTACGTGGCGACTTAGCTGTGAAAAAAAGATAGCAACTTTATAAATCCGTAATGGATTACGACGGAACTGGATGGTTCTTATATTTTAGTTTTAGTTTCCTTTTAGATATTGGATCTCTTTGTTGAAATAATGAAAAAGGCACTAAATCTATCTGATATCAAAGACGTATTGCGCCTTATTAACTTTTTCAAAAATAAGAAGCCGAATCAAAATAGAAATTCCTGTTGGTTATCGGTTTTCTTTTGTTTCTATTAAAAGTAAAAAAAGGTTTAACCAATGAGACAGACGTCGCGTCATATTCAAGTGAGATACCCTAAATACCAGAAGTCGTTGATAAGTAACAAAATGTCATCACACACAAGAAGGCATAGTATCAAGAACTTTTATAGAAATTTAGGAACAAACTCAATGAAACCAGGTTAGAGAATCTATTTTATAAGGTCAGAAATGTAAAAACTTAAAATGATACGATCAAAAATGTTCTCGATGTTTAAAAGATCTAACCAATAAGATACAACATAGCTTTAAGGAAAGCACGATACTAAAAATCAAAGATGCCATTTATTATTTCTTTTGTTTCTGTTTGTAACACTTTCAATCCCAAATGTTTCAAAAATGGCGAAAATTAAACTTTATCTTGTATTTCGTTGTCTCTAAAAAAATCTGTTTAATAGTCGAACGAAATTCCAAACTAAATTAAGGCAAACAAGTTGGTATGTGCATAAATAGCTTACGCACACACACATACACACACCGAAATACATACATGTATACACACACACAAGTGTTGCTTTGAATTTCTCTGCAATGATTAAGTTATTTTGTATTATCTGATCTGAAATGTCAAATTCATTTGTTAAGTTGTACAGCGGCGTTGGAATGACATTTTGTTCTTATATGGTCAGAGATATTCATCGATTTCTATTTAACATAACTGAGTCACACCATGTAATTAATTTGTACCGTGTTAATTGTTATTATTTAAATACAGACTTTATTTAACACCTTATTAGATAAGAATATTAACGGTTAATAATAATAGATCTCACAATTTATGTGTTTTATTAAATTGAACGGTTATTATCAATTTATATAGTATACTGACGGAAAAGGCCAAAAACAGATAAGCTGAAAGTAATGAGGCGCCATTAATAAATTAAATTCATTAATTGATTATTATAGTTATTGCCCAGAGTAGTATTAGTATGTACATCTATTAGCAAGCTGATAGCATTTATCATTAAATTAAAATGAAGGCTAATACAGTACAACGGCCAAGTAACCTCGTAATCTCAAGATTACACAAAAAATGCAAGAGATTTATGTTATCTACGTAACAATCTGTTATCACTGCAATTATAATAATGCATGATAGTAAATTCACTGAATTTCCGAAAATAATTATGTATTCGTTACTAAAAATATTTTTTGACATTATTGCTGAAAGTATTGTTGAACCTTTGGAATCCAACAATCCCGATTTCAAAAGCTTCGGTAGGCATTAAAGAAGACCAAAATAGTAGCTAGAGATAACTGCAGAATATAATAATAAATCAAAATTCTTGAATGTCGTAAGATTATCACTTTGAATTGACCAAGACGAGTAGATTGATAATGAGATGTGTTTTTAATATTTATGCATTTCAATATTCGGTTTGGAATGTTATTATGATTAATATTATTATTTAATTAGCTGTTTATAAAAAAAAAAAACATCAAAACATGCAAGAACATCCCTGGACATTGAAAAATTAATCGGCGATAAGTGCAAAACCTTTCCTTATTATCCCACTAGTCCTGCCAAGTATACACCATTCACGATGTTTATGAGTCCTAATAGGCCATGCTTTCATTTTGTTACGTTAGAAGTGTTTTCTTTTTTGTTTTTGAAAATTGTCGTACCTGCGGCAGCTGTATTTGGTGCAGTTGCACGATCAAACATTTAGTACCGATTAGTTTTGTTTTGTTAAAAAGAAATCAAGTTTTCCTTATATTTGCGCAAAGTTAAAAAAAAACAACAGCGTGAGGTCAAACTGTCATAAAATCATAACCTTAAAGTACATTAAACGTCAATCAGATTCTACAAGCCGAGTTAATAGATAAACAGCCCGGTTTACAATACTCAAACTGTCATTCTGCCACAGCCATATTCGATCGATAAACATCGTGAACGCTGTATAGCTAAGTTTACTACTAAGGTCCTTAAAACAATTTGAAAATATTTAATATACGAATTTAATTTTACAGTTCAACATGAAACAATAAAGCAAATGTTTCAAGCAGCATTTTGAAAAGAGTTGCGTAAGTTAGATTCTTTAGCCAACTTAGTTTTAAATTTCTTTTTAAAAACTCAAGTTTTTTTGTTATAATCCTTCAAAACTCTTTAAAAGCCGATTTCGATCAACGGCATGAAATTTAATTAGTAGACTTAGTTAGACTTTCAGGAAAATTATTACGTAAATATTATGAAGCAACAAGACTTGAGCTTTTTCAATAAAGCGATTTGAGCAACTGCTTTTGATTGCCCTGTTCCCGATCACTCTTGTCTTGTAAATCAGCAGAATGGGCAAAAACAGCTTTGGAAATCTTAATAAAATATGTAGCTGCAGGGAAAAATTTCACTTACTAAAAATAAGGCAAGACTGAGACGTTCCTTCGCTATATGAAGAAGTATTTACGCAAATAAACTGCACGGTCTCTATCACATGGAGGTTTCAAAAAGAGAAACTTAGATGACTAGTATTATTGCCAGGGTCGACTCAAAGTACGTCGGCGCCAAATATTGTTTTTGCGCCCTTGTACCTTTTTTCAGTATTCTTATTATATTATGGTTTGACAGCAGCTGGGGCCTGGGTTTGAAAGACTCGGACTACAAAACAGACACATAGTGAATGCTCCTTGAGCATCACTCCAAATCACGCGTGGTAAGTCCTCTGTGATTTTGAAATATACAGGGTGAACATTTTAAAACTTTCCGCCTTGAATAACACTTTAATTAGTAAAATTATCAAAAATCGCTGAAACGCGTCGCTTTTGTTTTGGAGGGGGACATTTAATAACCTACTCTAGTCAATTGGGAAACTTTCACCCTCCC
>VTPC01006682.1:0-19664 GCA_011009095.1 Ignelater luminosus | reverse complement strand
AAGCAAATTTTAGTACAAAAGATGCTCCGATAAAGACAGAAATTCCTCATAGAAAGCTAATATGTAGTCTGATGTACTTATCTGTGACTACAAGACCAGACATAGCATTTGCTACATCACTGCTAAGTCGTTACTTAGATACTCCAACTGAAGAGACATGGAAAGCTGGTAAACGCATTCTTCGCTATTTAAATACAACCAAGAATTTTGGACTTACGTTTACCAAGGGCAATCCCATTCTAGAAGGCATGTATGATGCAGATTGGGCCGGAGACAGAGCTACAAGGAAGAGTGTTAGTGGTTTTGTCTGCTATCATGCTGGCAATCCAATCGCCTGGCATTCAAAAAAGCAAACCTGTGTCGCATTATCATCTATGGAAGCAGAATATATTGCGGCAGGCTTAGCGACTCAAGAATTGGTTAATTTACGTGGAGTGCTCTCAGAATTAAATAAGGAAACAAGTGAAAGTGTAGTGCTAAAAATAGATAATGTTAATGCAATTTCGCTAATGCATACATTTTCAAATAGCAAACGTGGTAAACATATTGAAATCAAACATCAATTTATAAAAGATTTGTGTCAGAATAAAATTCTAAATGTCAAATATGTAAATTCTAATGAAAACACAGCAGATATTTTTACAAAACTTTTATGTAAAGAAAAGTTTGAAAAATTTAGAAATAATTTATTATCTGCTAGTACAGCTCAGTAAATCTTTTCTTGATTGATACATAATGTGTATACCTACTTATTTTTGTTTTTGTATTTTTTGATTATGTTATCCTTTCCTTAGTATAATTTGTAATTAATTTGATTGTAAAATTTTAACTTTGTTATAAAATAATCTAAACTGTAAATAATTATCAGAGTCAATTATGTTAGATATAGAATTTGGTTTGTTTGCAACTTATAATGAATATCTAATTGAGAGGGGGTGATAAGAATATTTAGGTTTTGCAAGTTGGCTGAACTAATTATTATTGTATCTTGACACTTATAAAAAATTAATGTTTCCTAATAATTCCAAATGTGTTATAGTATTATTACTTCTATTTATAATTAAAAAGTTTATATATCACTATGCAATAGATCGATTCCTTCTTTTTCTAGGTATTTGATCATTTCTGGCTTTATTCAATCTATTCCTGATTCTTTTTCGTTCTTAATTCTTTGCATTGCTGTAGTTAATTCTTGGTTACTAATCTATGCATCTTCTTCTTTTTGTCCTGTTCCTTGGTCATCTGTATTTTGCTCGCTTTCGTTAGGTTATTCGTCCATTATTTAATGCTCCGCCCCTAGGAACTGTTTAAAGTACTCTGCCCATCTATCTTTTATCTTATTTTCTTCTGTGATAATTTTGGTTTCTTTATCTGTTACGTTTCTTATTGTACTTCTTTTTACTTTTCTTAATGCCCTCGGTATAGAACACAGCATTTTCGCATGATTTTGTCTTCGCTGTCCTCACTGCCATTTGACTTTTTCTCTTTGATTTTGTACTGTTCGTAGTCTTCCTGGTTTTTATGATTGCTTATATATCGTTTCCATAGCCTTTTCTTTTCTTTAATTTCCTGTTTTACCAATGTCTTAATTTCTTCTTATTACTTGTTCTATTTATCCCACATATTTCTTCTGCCGTTCTAGTGATTATAGTTTTGAAGATTTCCCACATATTTCCCAGATCCATTTCTAGGATTTGTTCTTTCTTTTGCTTAATTTCTTCTGCCATCTTCTTTTGATGTAATTCCCTCTTCTTTTGGTTTTGCAATTTGTATATTCTAATATTCTCAAACTCTATTTTGTTGTACTCTTTTCCCCGTTTTCTCTTTGTTCTTTCATGGTTTCACTGTTTACAGTTACTTTGACTAGATATGTAATAATCACTTCCTATCTGGTATTCTCTTCTAACCTTCACATTTTTAATTTTCCTCATTCTGTCTTTTTCAACCAGTATTAAATCAGTTATTGATCTTTCGTTTCTACTCTTGTACATCTATGGATGTCTTTGTGCTGGAAAAAAGTGTTGCTTACTACCATGTTACTCATTATACAAAAGTATTTTCTCCAAATCTTCCTACATATCCTGCTTCCTCTGTTTTGTTGCCAATCCTTTCGTTTAAATCTCCTACTATCATTATATTATATTATCATTATGGTTCTCTCTTTCTTCTTGTATCTTATTCCAGAACTCGCCTACTTCTTTGTTAGGGGCCCCTTCGTTTGGTCCATATGCGATCAGGATTGTGTATATCTCTTCTTGTATTTTCATTTCTAGTTTTAATACTGTGTTTAATATTGCTTTCCTTTCTTTAATTTTGTTTCTTATTTGTTTGTTTACTACGCACGATACACCTCCTTTCGCCCATTCATTTCTTCCTACTCCACACTATAAAGTAGTAGATGATTTCCTTCTAATTCTTCTTCACCTTGAGCGTTCTTTTATGTTTCAGCAATTGTAAGTATATCTAGCTTTATCTCCACCATTATCTGACTTAGTTCCATTTCCTTTCCAGCTAGACCTCTTATATTTCAGGTTGCCATTTTCCATGTACTATTTTCTTTTTTATTAGTTTTTCTTTTCTTGTGTGTTTGCATTTTTCTTTCTTCTCTTGTAACTCATTCATATTCTTATTTCTTGCCGGTTCGTCATCATTTTCTGCCTTTGTTTTCATTTTGCTTAACTTTCGGTTTTATCAATTACACCTTTTCTTCTTCCCATTCCCATTTCACTGCATTTACTATTAATTTCCGGTATCTGATTTTAGTTTTATTTCCACTGTTCCTTTCTTTCCTTTCTTGTTCTTTTATTTGTATTTGTACTTGTTTTTCTTTTTTATTAGGTCGTTATTAATAAATATTTTTGTTTCTACCAGTGTTTAAGTCTGTTCTTATTTTGGAGTACCTAAAATTTTTCTTCTCAGTTTTCCATCTCTACCATAAACGTTTTGATCTGAATTTTCCTTAAGCTTCTTATTTTTGTTTCAGTTTTTAGTGCCGCTTTCATGAAATCATCCATTTCGTGTTTCAATTCGGAATTAGTTTTAGAGTGCGGCGTGAATGCATTGATAATTAAGTTATTTTTCTTCTTCTCCCTTTCGGGTTGCTCTTTTTTTATCGAGTTTTTTGATTTTGTTCTCTAGCTGGTGTACAGTATTTTTTAGTGCTATATTTTCTCTTAGTATTTGTTCCATTTTTTCCATTCTGGTCCGTTTGATTCTGTTTCATTTGTTTGATTTTACTCATCACTTCTGCAAACGTTCCTTTTACTTCTTCCATTTCGGCTATCTTTTCTGTATTTATCTTTGCGGGGATTCTATTTGTTATCTTTATTAATTTATTTTTTGTAACAATGTTCTCTGGGCTGTCTTTCTATCTCCTGCTTTATTTTCTTCTGTTTCCAGCGTGTTTTTATACTTATCGCACATACCCCTTTTTATTTCCTTTATTATAATTAAATATTTAAGAACTATTTTTACCCCTTTTGCATTCACTTTTTAATATATACTTATATTACGATTTAGGTTGTAACTATAATTGTAGTTACTTTTTAACTCCTATATTCAATTTATTATAACCTTTTACCTTATTTAATTATGCACGTGTTTAAGTAAAATTTATTTAACTTAGGTACACGTTTTATTCACTTTCAGTTTATCACGCAAACTTGCCCGTGTTTACCAAGATAAGGCCCGACTGTCAGGTTCTTTATCGTCGCTCCGCACAGACAACCACACTTGTTGCGATCAGAAACTCAACCTGAAGGGGAATTTAAAGTACCCAACTTTAACTCACTTAGAGTAAAAATGACCTTTGTTTACAAAAAAGTCGAGCGGCACCCTCCAACAGGCCACCTTCATTAAATAACTTTTTTAAGAAAATTAAAAACAAACAGGGTTTGGACTTTTTCACGGACCACCCTTGGTGCTTCGAAATCTGACTTTGCTTACCATTAACCTTTTTAACAGAGCTAGACACAAACATGTATTGACTATGCCCTTCCACGAGCCACCTCTGGTAGCCCAAAGTCGGGTTTTGCCCTCCATTAATCTGCTTAACAGGCAGGGCTGGCAAAAAGCCACTTTTTTAGTTCAAAGATGATTTAAATCGCCAAAAATCGGTTAAAATTGAGTGAAATCTGATTTTAACGTTTATATATAGGTAATTTTTAACGTTTTTGTTTTCATATTTTATGATTTCATGGTTCTAATTAATATAATATGCCACAGTTTAAATATTTCTAGGCTTACAGGAATGTGGTATAGTCCTAGGGGAATTGCAATGTCTCACATTCCAGCCAACACTGCAAATTTCACAAGGTAATGCTTTTTAAACAAAAATAAAGACACTCCTCTCACTTCAAGTTGTTAGGGTCTCTGTGCCGAAGATGGCCTCTTTGAGTATTTAGTCTTATACCTAAATGGGTCTGAGCCGGTGCAGACTTTTATTTTCCTTATACTCCTGGGATATGACGTGAGCAATAATGGACTGAGTAAAACTTTGATGATAAGAATAGTCTAGATAAATTAAATTAAATTAAGCATCTACCTCGATGCTCTGCAAGTTGATGAAGTAAGGCTGTGACATAGCTCTTATTGAAGAAGCTTAGACCTATAAAGGTAAGTAAGGTAAGTGACGTAGATGATAAACCAATTTGCAATGATTCACACGAAACTCCCACAGTATGCATACTTGTAAACAAGGAAATTAAAGATCTACGTTCTAAGAATCCGGCAGCTGCCAAACAGTGAACGGACCAGATGGCGTTAGGGCTGTACTGGAATCTCACGCTTGGAGACTAGCCTTCCATAAGAAGGACGTTATCGACATCACAATAGCTACTAATTACGCTAATAGCTTTATTAAAAACTGGAGAGTGTCTGATGAAGAAACTTCTTCACATCACAGACACATCCGCTTTGATATAACAAAACCTCAGAAAAAAAAATCATATGCTTGAGGCTCTTTCAAGATAGGCCTTAATCAAGATTGAGAGGGTTAATGAATTTACTGTAAAGTAAATAGACAAGTCGATTATTACAGCCAACAACGGAAACTGTCTTCAAATAGAAAGAAATGTAACCAACACAGTTGGATGGAACGAAGGCCTCTCTGAAAAGAGAAAAACAATACGCAAATTAGAAATCGACGTTTTTCGAGATTAGACTGTTAATTATGATATATACTCAACGTTTCGTTTACTTGTACAAGAAGCTTCTTTAGGAGACTAAGAAGGAGCATGATAAAAAGCGAGAATTTTTCTCTGAAGAAAAAGTTTTGCTTCTAGCGTGGTTGACATGTCGAGTTACCGTACTCTTCTTTAGTCTCCTGAAGAGGCTTCTTATGAAAACGAACTAAATGTTGAACATATAGTATAATTCAACAATGACACGGTCTAAACCCGAACGACATCGATTTAGGGCTGTGAAAGTCTCCAGTTTAGTTTATATGCAAACTGTTTAACAGGGCAAAAACAGAAGAAAGGTCTGAAAGGAGTTCCTGAAGAAAACACTGGGAGTAGTTTGATAGTAGTCAATGCTTGTGCGAGACTCCAATGAGTACTCCCGAAAGAAAAGCAGAGTCAAAACGACTTTGAACAAAACGTAGTTTTGACCAGGACGGTTTAAATCAGTTAATACCCTCGCTAGGTTAGAACCACCCTGGTTAAAATGAGCCCAACTCCGGCTAATAATTTACTTCTCTATTCTAAAACCAAATGTTGCCTATTCCCAAACATTCAGGGGAGGACCCGTAAAATGGGAATACTGTATAGGAGACTAACTAGTAGTAAATTCTTGGTGACTAGACAAGTATTTCTTCAACTTCTAGTAGTTCGTCTTAGTCACGGAGTTGTCGGACTTTAAACTTGCGTATTGACATATGTTCACTTTAAGATGCATTGTCGTTACTTGACAAAATATCAAAACTGTTTATTAAAAGAAGTTATAGAGAACTGTTTTTCAGGTCCCACAACTGGGACACAGTATACAGTCTATATAATCAGAAATAGTTTTAGAACGCCCAGAAGGCAATTCCCTTCAATTTTTCTCAAGCAGAATTTTTAACAGCCAACTAGAACTTTGAAGATCTTTTAAACACCGTTTACTGCAAGGTTCATATTTCTCTACTTGTCCCTTTAGTATTCCTAAATCCTAACACAACCAAATGTTTTCTAAATATCTTCGTAACCGACAACCTTTAAATTAATACAGAGCAATATAAACAGTTATATGCAAAATAAAGATTTTGAGCCTGTAAATGCAAATTTAAAAATGTAACACTGCTATAGATAATAACAAAACTGACATGACTACTCACTGGTAGATAACTAACTATATACCCAGAAGCCTTTGGGAAATCATCTCTGACAATTTTATCATAACCATTTTTGATAGGTTTATGGTGTATTACATATACCTGCAGTATATTGTGATCAGGGGCGTGCCAGAGTGCACACACAAGCGAATAAATTTTGGGGCGGCCGTTTACAGAAAATATAAAAGTTTTATGTACTAATTATTTGTTAACGAATATCAAAACTGAAATCATTTTTAACAGCAACTAAAATAAATGACCACCTGTTTTGTGATAATTTTCCTCGAGAAAATAAGCCAATAATAAAAACTATAGTTAGGAAAGGAAATATTCAGAATTCTCTAATTCTCTCTTCTACGTTCTATATAACCTGCGCCTATGAAACGAATAAAAACAAATAAAAATGCAATTATTAAAATTCAAAGCAGCTTTTAGTTTCTATACAATAGCTGATTATTTTGTATTAGTAAAATTGTTGATAATAACAGAAGAATGCACGAAAAACGAACGTCTCATAATAATTACATAAAGAAGAAAAACTTTTTCGAAGAAAACTTTCCTATTTCGTTAAATAAAAAGCTTTCATCAGAAGTGTCACTCTCAATAAAAACTCTACTTCCAAATAATATACGCTGATTAGGTCAATACCGATTACTAACTCCATAACTCGTTTTAATATACCTATCTACACTAAATAAATTTTATAAAAATGTAGTGAATGTCCAGGAAAATCATAAATATTCGGACACTCCTAATAGTCGTCATATACTTTTATAATGAGGAAGTACATAAATGTCCTAATATTTAATAATCTTCTCTATCTCGTTTGCTGTCGCCAAGAATTTTAACTTACTATTGGTTTTCTAAAAATAAAAGCTTGCGTAGATTATGATTTAATTACTAATAAAAACAATATCAAACCTTAACGCTTCCTTTTAATAAAGACAGATGTACAAAACCTAGCAATCCTATTTCATTGAATTCGCCTTGAAAATCCCTATCGAAATAAGGGATTTATACAGGGTATTCCATTTA
The DNA here is from genome assembly GCA_011009095.1 of Ignelater luminosus. Classification (NCBI taxonomy): domain Eukaryota; kingdom Metazoa; phylum Arthropoda; class Insecta; order Coleoptera; family Elateridae; genus Ignelater; species Ignelater luminosus. The sequence continues at coordinate 12,319 of VTPC01006682.1, read as the reverse complement.
AAGAATTCAGAATGGTGACCGTGTAGAAAAACAGTTAAAGATTTTCTTTTAATTTTTTCTCAAAACATAGCAAGAAATGCATACTTTAAGTGTGTTTCCCTCTGTTTAGCGACCCATACTTGATGATAGTATTGTCCCACTGAGATTAGAACTAACGCAAATTAAATACCACTTTAGCAGAAAAAATTTTATTTTTTGTATGTTTGCTTACATTTAATAAAGAATATCATAAGTATTGTTTACAAATGTGGCATAAATATCAAAAAGCAAGAACAAAAGAAGAATGTAGAATAAAATTAAGTAATTTGGTTCTTTTTTCATAATTTACATAAAAATGTATTTAAGAAGGGGATTAGGTATACATGTATGTAAATATTAGGTAGGTCGATAGATACTTTAAAGGATTCTTCTCTAATATTAGAGCTTAGATAAACAAAGCTAAAGAGATACTAATAATATATTACGTTACAAGAAGTAGAATGAAGTACTTTGTGTTGAGCACGTTTGCTGCCGAGGCACAACCGAGGTGGTGCAAAGAGTGCAAAACACAAAAAGACGTTCTACTCCGAATGAAATATACAATTACAACATTATTGTGTTAGTAACATAATGTAAACATTTATTACTGTTAAGAAATTATGAACTTCAATGTCAGCCACGAATATCAAAATGGGCATATTATTATACGCTCGAAGAAAAAATGGTATTGTTTTATTCGGAGTAAAAGTGGAACCTTCTGTGGTTGCTCTGTATAGTTTGACCGACGAGCGTAGTGAATCCAGCAACTACAGACGAGTTTTCTTCAAAAAGATTTACTGTGGTTATGGATTTAAGTACTTTGTTACCTACACTCCTAGCCGCCGTAGCTTGTCGGGGATGCCGGAGTTTCCTATGTAACAACAAGGATTGACATATTTAGGGCGCCAGAACGCTTCAAGCAAAACAAAAGAAAAATATTTTATTCTGTAAGCACTGCATACAGTCACAAGTAAATAATTCATTTATTTATAACACTAGCAATTAGTAAATACATGAAGTTTAAATCAGTATAAATAACAATTATTTAAAATAAATTATTAATTACCCTAATCCTGAAATGGTAATGCAATTAAGTAAATTTACTAAGTCCAACAGCTAAATTAAAAAAATAATATCAACAGTAAAATTAGTTAAAGTTCACGGACGAAATAAACAGATTCATGAGGTCTGTTTTGATAAATAAAAAACTCACGGTAATGCGTTCTAAAGTTGTGTTAAATTTATTAATTTCATCGAAGGGGTGTTGACGGAGTAATGTAAGCGCAAACACGATATAAATGGAAAACAAGAAGCAAAAACGACTAGGAGAAGAAAAAAAGAGGCTTAAAACAGAAACACAACCATAAACGTCCACGCAAAAACAAAATTTAATCAAGCAAGAAATTTTACCAAAGTTGGTGTGCGACCTTGGCAGTGAATCAACTCGGCGTAGATGAATTGATCCGCCAAAAACGGAAAATGAAACGCACCAGACTCACAGGATTAATAATCAATTCATCTAAATATCCTAGTTCTTTTTACCGCAAAGCGGAAAGATAATAAGAATTTTAAGAACACATCCTTATAAATATTTATTGTAGAAATTAGAATTAAAACTAAAGCCTTAAATGGAAATCAAACCGTAGCAACTTTTATTGCCTACTTACTTACTTAACTTAGTCCTGTTCCGTCATCTACCTGGCAACGTAGAGGGTTGACAAAAAGTCCACCAGTAGTCCAGTCATTAGGTGCTCAAAAAGGGCAAATAAAAGAAAGTTTTGGTGGAGTTTTGATTTTTGGTACTATGTAGTATTTTGGGTCGTTGAACACAAATCAGAGGTTTGCCAACAAGAATTTTTTCGGGAAATAGATTTTTTCCCAAAAAACGTGTAAAAACGGACTTTATTGGTTTTTTTCAAAATAACTCCAAAACTATGCATTTTACGTAAAAGTCGACCCTACATGAAACTAAAGAGGATAGAATTTTCTACATTTTATGCGTTTGAGGCTTTTTTCTCGATTAATAGTTTATCCGCGAGAGCGGCATGAAAATGGGTGTCAAAAGCCAAAACTCTTATTAACTGGAATTACAGCACTGTACGTAAATTTAACAAGAAAACTATCTATTATATGCAAATTCTGACAATGTATTATATTGAAGGTGATGTAACCGATTATGTATCTGAGATAAACGACTTTGCTGCTAGCGCACGTAGAATCAATCAGGCAAAGAGTGTCTGGGTGCTACTAAATACTTTATTTACAGATATCGAGAGCCTAAAGTAACATTAGTAGTGAAAAACAATGGGAATGACCTGTGTGTAGCATGTTTCTGAACAGGTCTAAAATTACTGTGGTGTTTCATTTCACAGTTCAAGATAGCATGTAGTTCTGAAGGACGCAAGAGTTGTACGGGACAACAAAGATGAGACAAAGATGTATGAATGGTTACTGCAGCATCTGCCTTTCCCTCAAAACTCAAATTTATACCCAATCAGTACTGGTGTTGTGGCTGACGGACGAATCAACTGACATAAGGCTTGGGAATTGGACATTAAGGACATCAACAGAATTGTTGGTGGTGACTTTGGAACAGTCAAATGCAAACAATGCGCCAGGGTACAACCTCCAGTGCTATACGAGTTGACAAAAAGTTGATTCTTATTAATCTCACAACTTTCTAAGTATTCTAAGTATTCAGATCAAGACCTTGAGGAGTTTTTAACGTACGATCTAGGCCATTATTCCTTGTCCCTATCCGACAATGGTTTATTAAGAAAAGAAACCAAATCTACGTTCTACAAAGCATTCAAACTCCTAATAAACAAGCAGTTCAGCGGCCAAGTTCAAGATGTCATCGATGGTGGTTCTCTATTGCATAGGGTTGTTTAGCCTACAAATCAATCGTTTTTTTCAATCTACGGCAGATGCTTTCAGTACGTCCAGTCAAAATATCATCCACAGACAGTGGTTGTCTTTATGGCTACCCTGACGATGTACAAGGTGGTACAAGAACTGCCGAGCGTATGAGAAGAACAAGGAAGCATGCTTCAGCTGATATACTGTTTGACGACATAGTGATACCAACGACGTCCAGAAAAGAGGTCTTTGCTAACCCAAAAAACAGGGTCGTTTAATATCTATGCTTACTACGAAAATCTCATCAGCAAAAATGAAAGGAAAGTAGGCGAAAGAAGACGCAGACACCCTAATTGTGAATACCGCGTTGTCCTTGGTTTCAGTAAATGAGATAGTAATTGGAGAGGATGTAGACCTCTTGGTTATTTTGATAGGTCTCTGAGAGGTTGAAAACATATTCTTCTTGAACCCTGGGAAGAAGAACTTTCCTCTAGCTACTTTTTCACCTCTTGATACTGTGAGTCCACTGGTAACAGAAAACATTCTCTTCCTCCACGCAATGAGCGGTTGTGATATAACATCAGCAATCTTCAAACAAGAGAAAATGAAGTTCCTCAATACACTTGTGAATAACCCGAACTTTGCTGACGTTGCAAAAGTTTTCACAGACTCAAATGCTACTCAGGAGATGGTAGGTACTGCTGGAGAACGTTTCCTCGTTTCACTGTATGGCTACAGCAGAACAAATGTGCCTACGCTCAACCATCTAAGCTACATTTACTACAGAAAGGCAGCCTTCAGGTACAGCTCCAACATCGCAGCTTTACCACCATCTGCAGCTGCAGCACGGCAGCACTGTGTTAGAGTCTACCACCAGATTCAGCAATGACTGGGAGTAGAAAAAACTACTGAAGAGTGGGGATGGAGAAGAGCAAATATTGGCCTTGAATCTGTGATCACTTTTCTACCCCTGCTCTCCCTGAATTATGGAAGCTTGTATCCTGCAAGTGTACGAAGAACTGCCAGTGCGAGGACGAAGATGACAAATTGGACATCGAAACCAAGCTGGAAACGAATTGCCCACCCGTTGTACCAGTGAACCTAATGGAAGAATAAAGAATATATTCTACAATATTTGAAGTAATAAGAACACCCACTAATTCCATACATCTATTTTCTATGCTGCAGATGTCGATGACCAGCCAGAACTCTTCTAAAAGAAGGTGGGAATGAATATGAATAAATAATATTACATGTTTACTACTAATGCTACTTTGAGCTCTCGATATCTGTAAATAAAGTATTTAGTAGAACCCTGACATTCTTTGCCTGATTGATTCTACGCGCGCTAGCAACGAAATCGTTTATCTCAGATACACAAAATATAGTCAAATACATCACCTTTAATATAATACACGGTCAACATTTGCGTAAAATAGATAGTTTTTGTGTTAAATCTACGTACAGTGCCGTAATTCCCGTTAGTGGGAATTTTGGCTTTTGAAACCCATTTTCGCGGTGCTCTCGCGGATAAACTATTAATCGGAGATAAAAGCCCCAAATACATAAAATGTAGAAAATTGTAACCTCTTTAGTTTCATATAGGATCGACTTTCACGTAAAATACATAGTTTCGAAGTTAGTTTGACAAAACCGGGAAAAGTCTGTTTTTCTACACGTTTTTTAAGAAAAAAACCCATTTTCCGGGAAAATTCTTGTTGGCAAACCTCTGATTCGTGTCCAACGACCCAAAATACTATATGGTACCAAAAATCAAAACTCCACCAAAACTTTCTTTTATTTTCTACCAAATGCCTGGACTACAGGCCGACCTATCCTGAGCCTGCTGTACAGCTTGACTCCAAGTGTAACCACGTACTCTTAGGACAAAGGTGATTTTATCAGCCCAGGTAGTCCATCTTTTTTTACGAGGTCTGCTTTCTTCCACCCTTGCCTCAAGTGCTTGTCTGCTTTCAAACTTGCTGGTGAAGCTTCATGTTTTGCAGCCGTAGGTGAGAATGGGTAGGTATGCCTTATCTCATTTCTGTAATTCCAATCCATTTCAAATGTTTAGGATTTAGTTGCATGCACTGTTATACCCCCAACTTATTTATGTTGGTGTCACTATTTCTAGTTATACATTTCTCACTAGAAAATCTTCTGTCAAACGATTGTTATATGTCAAAATTGGGTTAAGATGCAGTAAATTCATTTTTATGTAAAAAAACAGTTTGATTACAATTAATATTGAAGTAATAAACACAAAAAATAAATTTTTATTCCAAATAATAAACAAACAACAAAAGGTAACTTTACGAACTGCAAAGATTTACCTTTTTTGAATGACAATCTAACCTCTGATTTTAAATAAAAACAAATAACAATACTGTCAACAATTCTCAATGAGAAATTCTAGTGTTTGTTACCAACACAACAAAAATTTAACAGGAATTATAGAAATGAAATAAACTATATGTATGTTGTCCTGTACACTGCAAGCTTTGTGTCCCCCCTGACCTCCTGTTTTCTCAGGAACTTACGCCTAATGGCGTGCAGCATCCTACCCACTGCTAAAGTCCTGGCATTTATTTCTGTGCTGAGTTTTTCGTCACTAGAAGTCCGAACACCTGGATACTTAAATTGGTTAAATTGTTTTGGTTTTGTTTATGTTTGCTTTCAGCCCTACTTTCTCCTGAGTTGCTTTGAGGTACAATGATTGAACCTTATTTCGTTTCTGCAGATTCCATAAAGGCTTTTAATTTCTTGGTCAGTGCGTTTGACATGCAGTAACTTTTCAGGCCTTTCCATATGGATCCACAAAGTACCCAGTCAAATGCCATCACGATATTAATAAAACACAAGTTAAGTTTTTTATTATACTCTATAGGTCGATAGCCGCAATTAACTTCCTCCAGTTTTGCCTCCATTTGTGTTTTTTGCGGGTACACTGAGTAGTAAGATGCCTCGATTGTTACTGCATTCACGGTTATCTTCCTTCTTTAATAAAGGTACAATAACTGAAAGCTGTGAATCTTTCAGAATTGTGGATGTCTGCCAAGCGAGTGTAAACACTCTGTGAAGCATTTCCTCTCCAACTGGTCCCATATACTTCAGCATCTCCGGAGTTATATCATCTTTTCCAGCAGCTTTACCTAACTTAATCTTAACGAAAACTCTCGGTACCTCAACAAGGTTCGAGGCTGCGTCTGGATTATTGCTGGTCAGCTGTCTTTGGCTTTCTGTTTCAACCTCCTCCTCATAATCACTGTCTTTCCATGTCACAGTATCAATATTCGGAAGCTCTTGAAAGTGTTCCTTTTATCTTTCCATGATCTCATCTGACTTTGTAAGTTGTAACGGTCTTTTGTAATCTTTTTCTCGTTACATGATAAATCTCTCGGTACTTCACAACCCAGTATTTGTGAAACACCGGGTATATTACATTTCCTTATTATAGATTATTTTGCTGTTTGCAAACCTTATTCAACATTATTACATTGTTTCTTTAAAGGGGGTTAAGCTTTAAAAGCTTGGGTTAGCAGGGTTGTGATCAACCGTTGCTCCTGTAGTGAGATAATTTTAATTTTATCCGTTTGATGATTATTATTATTACATGTTTATCCCAACGAATCCTTGTTTTATTGAGTTCTCATTGTCCATGCTATTCATTATTCTTTAATTGGAGCCCTAGTTTGGATTCTTTTGTGTAAAATTTGTTAATTTCTTCTTTCGCTAATTGTGATAATTTACGGACCGGACTATTTCCGAATTTTGTGGAGACGTGGAGAGATTGGTTTGTGACAAACAAAACGCGACGAGTGTGCGGTCTTCCCGTAAATCTTTTAACTCATTGAGTGTTGTAAATAAAAGAGAAACCCTTTAATTAGGGGTAAGTTACCTTCATTTTTTTGCTTCCCTTGTGTCTTCAGTTCTAATTGATGTCCTTTGTCTTCAGTTTTTTTTGTTAGATACCAAGAGGTGTAATTCTGGTCATAATTTTACATAAAAGTGGGTTCCATTGGATTCATCAGTAACAAGATTTAGAGTATTTTTTATTATTAATCATTGCTGGAATTGGATTTGTTTCCACATCTTGTTTGCTGGACCGAAGAGGCCGAGCCCAGGGCACTTAATTTAGAAGACTTTGTACTCAAATTATTGTAAAACAATCAAATCTTTTGCTTAAAACTATAGCAAAAATTTTACTTAAAGGTTACTTAACAACTTTGTTCCTAGGACATTTTTTTGACATTTTGCAGCTTCCGATAGGAACCCGCATTAGAAGATTTTGGTAAGATCCCATATCTTTAATTATCATCCGAAAATTTAATTAAGGTAATGAATTAAAAATGATTAAACTACTTGCAGTTTTGGGCTTAATATTTTTTTATTTATTAGTTGTTAGTAATTTCTTTTAGTATTGGCTAAGGTAAAATTTAATTGTTAATCTATAAATACTGTTTTTTTATTATTACTTTCATTTCTTTCATTTTTTAGTTTTGTATTATTATAGAAAAATACGTCCAAATGATTTTATTGCTATAATATTTGGTTACTAAATATTTATTGTTTCCAATAAATTCGTGGTTAAATTAATCATCTCTTTTATTGTGAGTATAATCGCCAAAGCCCCACACCCAAAAGCAACCAATTTGAAATTAGCTGGCCTAGGACCATGCGTTTTTAGTTTTCTGTTAATTGTTTAATTTAGCGCAAGTTTTGCGTTGCAAAATATGACTCCATTTTTACTCTTTATGAATTATAGAGTATAGTCTTTATTTGTCTCTTTACGCATGTTCTTCATCACTTTGTAAAATAGTTTCTGATTTTCCTGAGCACTCTGTTCTAGAAAGTTGCCAAATTCTTCCCAAGCCAATTGCTTTGAGTCTCTTACTACCAGCTTGACCTTCAGTCTTTGTACCTTGTAAGCATTGCAGGATTGTTGGGTTTTGTTTAGCAGATAAATTTTCCACAACTCCTTTTTCTTTCCCACTTCCTCTTTAATTTTGTCACTCCACCAACGTGAGGCCTTTTTTCTCCTTCCACCTATAGGGACGCTTCCACACACATCTGATGCCGCTGTCAGGACGGTAGTTTTAAAGTTTTGTCATGCCTTTTTCAGATCTACTTCTTCCTTTCAACCTTCCAAATCTATAGTCTTTTCCACTAGCTTCTCCTGGAACAGCAATGTGACCTCCAGTGTCTTCAGCTTATATGAGCAAGTCTACGTCCTCTTTAGGCGAGTCTGCTTCTTTTTTATTTTACCGGTGTCAGTGTCACTTTGAGCTTTAGTTCTAGTAAAAACGACAAGATTGTGATCGCTGCCTATTTCTGCTCATCTCATTACTGCCGACGAGTATTTTTACCCTTTACTGACGGAGTCGGTTTACGGTAATCTAAATTGGGAGTCTACGTGGCAAAAGATTAAAAAGTAAACCTGCATAGAAGACTTCTTAGTATACTAGGTAGTCTTACCAATGTTCAAATAGACTATAACAGATTTTTTTGGACATTAACATTATAACCTACGTAGGCAGTTAAAGTTGAAACTTTAACATCAATATTCAATTAGAAGTGAGTTCTACTACTAAGGAAATTCAAGGAAAAAATTTATGTATTTGCTCCATTGTAATGGATGTTGTACAAGAAGCTTAATATTTTTATTTCTTTGGTTTTTTAATTATATAATGTTACTAGATACATCTTTGCAAGTCTTAAAGGTGACGTATCATCTTAATACAACGTTGCAAGACTATAGAAGTCTTAAAGTACTACAGGTTACCTCATCAGACTGGTACGACATTATGAAGACATAGCCTATGTTCTCCATAAATTGGTATAAATATTATGTTTGCCTCTGTCCGCCCGTGAGTGCAATAAATTCTTCTTTGTTCTAATTACATCTAAAAGGACTATTAAACAAAGTAAACGCCGCCCGTCTCCTACCGAAAGATACCAAGGTTTTACAGTAGAGTCGAATGACAAAAAGGAAAGTAAAATAAGCGAGGCAAAAAACAACGACATTTATTATAAGCTACAAAAAATTTTAAGTTTTTTTAATTTTAAGTGCCAAAAGCAAAAATAATATTGCCGCTAGACAATAAATTAAAACAACTTCTCATGTGGATTAATTTCTGTCGCATTAAATTTCATTTCAGATGAAAAAGTAGCTCCCTAAATATATTTGCAGAAAAAACATTACCTGTAAACAACTAAATATTTTTGTTTTATCGTAAATCTTTTTGGTGTTACATCTCAAGCATCATAACTACATATTCTACGTGTAAGCATGTTAAGGTTTTTTTTCGTATGATTTGACATTTGATTTAGTAAAACAAAAAGCTTTTGCGAGTTCATAAAATCATGACAATGATTGATGTTTCTATCTGAATTTCTAGGCTTGAAGAGCATTTTTCATAAAAAAAAAAGATACAAAGCAACAAATTAAATGAAACTCAATATTCGTCTCCCACAGTTTATTAATAAAAATTCACACAAAATGCATTTCAACTGTATGAAGACTAAAATATAGCCCATCTTCAATTGTATTTTAAGAATATTACATTACGAGGGGGTACCCAAAAGTAATCGGAATAGATCTGCGGTGGGAGGGGCTGGCGTAGTACGCACTTCTCCCGCCAGGTGAGCGTCGAGCAACTCGTTCCGAGCTCAGTGCACTCAGTGGCATCACCTGGAAAGGTTGTGTCTGGTCACAGTCAATTTTGTTGTTAAAAGTAGCTTTGCTTTCCCCAGCCTCTTTATTTGGAAGTTCTGAAATGATTGCTTAACAGTCTGCGACAAAAAAGACCCAATAGACCCGACATAGCCATCTCGGTGCACCAGTTTTAGTAAAAAATGGCATGACTGCCTTGCCACTCATCTGGCCATGCTCCGTGCCACTTTTCTTGGTTTCCGCAAATAAAGAGGGACATTGAAGGACAGCGTTTTGATGACGTGGAAGGGGTAAAGAAAAAAAAGGAGGAAGAAGCTGTCGGCCATTACAACAGAGGAGTTTGAAAAATGGTTCCAAGGATGGAATCGTAGATTGAACAAATGCATTAAGCGCAATGAAAAATACTTTGAAGGTGATAAGGTTGTTTTGAAAAAAAATAAATACATAGCTTTTAAAAAGAATTCTAGTTATTTTTGGGTACCCCCTCGTATACAAAAGTTAACAATATGATGAAAAGATTAGGCTTTAACATGAGCCACCAATTAAGCTTCATAAATTCATAATCATAATATTGAGTTTCATTTAAATAGATACAATTGAAATAATTGTAGAAAACGCAAGAATAAGTAAAAAATCCTCAACGTTGTCACTTAAATAATTAAGGTTCAGAATTTAAGCAAAATGCATAGCTAGAACATAGAGGAAGCTAATCTCAAACTTTGTGTTAAAAAGATTATTCAAATGCGAGAGTTTAAGAATGAAATAGGTATACTTATTTTCATGACAGTTATCTTGTCATATCATCATATGTGAGTTATTTTTAATTCATAGTAATAAGTGTTTTATTAAAAAAGTATTTGTAAAAATACGTAAGGTTAAAGATGGCGTTTTATATGCGTAAAAACGTTGTAATTGTATCAAATGCATAATCTTTTACAGAAAAATAACATTAAACGTCAAAACCAAATCCATTTCACTGGGTTACAAAATTATCATTTCTTAAACGCGAGCAAAAATGTTACGTCCAACTACGCATGTCTTCATATGTGTACCCTAATAAATAATTGAAAACTCCATTTGTTGTAATTGTAAGATTGTTATCAGTGTTGGAGACAGACAACTTAAAAATTATCTACATACAAATTATTTTATTTAATTTACAATATTAACTAGATAATAGATACAAAATAAGATAAAAACTTTATGTAATAAAACATTTTAAAAAGAACAGTCAAAATAAAAAACAATTTAATTTTTATTTATTTTTGAAGACATCTTTCAAAATTAAAAATATTTCAAATGTTTTATCTTCCAAGTTATTTCTTCTTGGCGTAAGTATTTGACTTCCACTACTAAAGACCCGTTCCACATGTGCTGATGAAGGTATTGTACCCAGATAGCATGCAAGCTTACTGCAAGCTAGCATTTGAAATGATATACGCTTACTTCGCTTACTTGATTTGGCAAGTGTGCAGCAACCTTGCTACAAGCTTGGCGTTTAAGCGGCAACGCTGCGAAAGTTGCTTGCTTGGTTTACTTTACTCAGCAAGTGTATAACAAACTTGATACAAGCTTGACGTTGAGCGGCTTCATCGCGCACTTTATCCGAATTGCTTTCCCTCAGCCGGAGCTGCAATCGCGCTTGCGTTTACTGTGGTGTTTATATGCATCTCGCTTCCCGATATCGAGATATCGTTTACCATTATCGTTGATTGTTGTGCATTCCAAATTCGAAGCGAAGATACTAACCTTAAAACAGTGGTTTCTGATTTTTAAAGTGTATGTTTTTATTTTGAACGAACTAAATTTTTCTGTTATTCCTCCAAGAAGAAAATGGAAGGTAAGTGCTTTTAAGATTTTTTTGCTTAGTAAAACCGATTAAACAATCACCTAACCTGTTGAACATGTGGATAGTGTACATCGCAATCATTAAAATAGAGAATAAATGCTTTATTTGTGCTTTATTCAGATTTTCTATACTATTGAAAAAATGCCAAAAGTGCTAACAAGTTGATGAAATTTTGTTTAGTTTAACAAAGAATTAAGTTAACCTCGTGCTACTATGTTTTTTTATAAGGTTACTCGGCCAAAAACTACCCATCCAATAAAAGCCTATGTACTGGTTTATAAACTATATTATATTAATTTTTTGTTTTTCTTTTCAGAAATCACCGTAACATGAGGAATCAAAATATGAAACCAATTTAATGTTTTTCCTACATTAAATAAATTATAATAGTGTAGGTAAAGTAAATATTGTGTTTAGGTTGGTATAATGTAAATATGTTGTAACTGTTCAAAATGTAAATGCATATATGTATTAGAGTGACAATATTTTTCCGACTTTTGTTTTCTTTTAAAGTTAACACGAAAAAATTTGATGCATTTGAAGAGTTGAAGATTGCATTTTAAGTATTTCAATTTTCTTTCCTTGATTTAGGCTTTTAAGTAAAAGCTTACATTAAGCTTAAAAAACAAGTTAAATTCAGACTTTTGTAAACTTAATTAATGCTTGAATCAAGCTTGATATACACTTACAGGCTTGACATATGTAACTTACTAGCAGCACAGTATAAAAACCTTATGAAATCAGTAATTTCACTGGTTGTCGGCGTCTTTGATGTTTGTGTCCAAAGTGTTTATTGTCACCACGCGCAGCTTGCATAGGCGTACAAAGCGTTAGTGCGGTTTTTGCAAGATTCAACTCAACAATTGTACGACACTGTTTACTGAATTTTGTTCAGTGCGCAGTCACCACGCGTCGAAAAA
>VTPC01006681.1:47329-95388 GCA_011009095.1 Ignelater luminosus | reverse complement strand
AGAATCTCAGTTAGAAAATTGTTTGAACTTTTAGAATAATTTCTTGAAGTGTGCGAGTTCAAAAACAGGGTTACAAATTGAACGACGGTATCTTGTCAACGTTCTTGGACGCTTCTTGCATTAAAGCTTGATTCTACTACAGTGAACTCTTGACGTACATCAACATTAATTTTAGCCTGAATCAAATTTCCGCCTCCAGGCGTCCGATACGATATCACCTTCAGTCCTTCAGAGCTAGATCGCCAAAATGAAAAACCTTCACAGTTTGGATTTTGCTGGAGGTTCGCCCCTAGACCTAGTCAAGCACCCGCAATCTAATGAGTTTGCATTAGTTCTTCAAAGAAAAGTCAAGTCAAGCACAGTGTTGTGCCGAAGAGTAAAGACCTGTACCTTCAGCATTCCTATACTCCCTTGTACTTGCGTCAGACTCTCTTTGGCCTCAGCATCTCTACAGTTGCCGCCGGATGACGTCGCTAAGAAGCTCGTCTACAGCCATTACTAAACTGCCTGGGCTCTCCAGGTCGGTTTTACGATGAAAAGTCAAAAGATGAAACACCACGCAAGCCACCAGTGTACCAAATTCGCTCGGCCATTCTACGCCCTAGAATGCTGTTTTTTACTACCATTGTCTTGCCCATTGTTCTGGACGTTCTAATTCCATATTTCATGAACAAAATTCCGTCCCTACCGCATCGTCTTGACGATGTTACGAAACTTTGAAACGATGCTCCACACATACTTGCTCCCGGGTTCTCCGCCGTGCGTACGTTCGAATGGGGTCTCTATAATTACGGACGATTTTCTTCATATGACTGCCACTCATGTTTCTAGCTGACACTTATCACCACCACGCCTCAAGAACATTAGTTGGGGTTTCATATCCAATATTCACTCTCGAGCCAATTTGCTAACCCATCCGGTGATCCCACTCTACCAGCTGACCCGTCCACCATTTTGATCGCCGCATGGATTTGGGGGTTAGAACGTCCGAAACTCCACTATAGTGACTGGATGGGCAATAACGTCATGGAGAGAAGTATTGTCTATAGCTGGAGATTTGCAATGGAAACGTTTTGAGCGAGACCAGCCGCCAAATCCACTACCGCGCCTGTCAACGTCTTGTTTAGCCGTCTGGCAGTGCACTGCTCTATACTTGAGTAGACTCCATCTGGGTTCCAAGTGCCATATCAGCGCGATCGACAAACACGATTGCAAGTCAACATCGCAGCCGGCGGTTGGTTTAGCGGCTTTAGTTTTCTGTGGGCCGTTTACCGCCAGATCTGGTGCTGGTTGCTGTGCTTGTGATCTCGATCTCCATTTTTTGAATTCACTATTTGATTACAGAAAAGCAAAATAAATTGTAAACAGTCGACAGTCTGGCTATTTAACGTATAACGCACGGACTTCACTGAGGAATATGAAGATCTTTTGGTATTTAGGCTTCTCTGCTCACAAATGTGTAATGTACTAAAACAAAAATGAAACCAATCTTAAGAACTCGACTTAGTAGTTTTCTACTACTAGGTCACTGATGAGACTAGTTTTCATTTTTTCTTTTTTTTTCAAAATGGCGCCTTTGATTACTTTTACAAGAAAAATTAATGAGAGGTGGATGTGTAATAAGACAGTTTTGTCTTCATTCCACATAGTGCTGTTTTTGTAAAGTGGGCACCATTACCACTGGACCATCTGTCCTCTTTCGTCGTGGTCTTAATGTCAAAATAAATACAAAAACAAATTTTATTATATACTTGGCAGAAAAAAGATTAAATTAGCTCTTCGTCGCGAGGCCGTAAGAGCACTAAAATTCAAAATTAAAAACAGTAACAGAGAAGCTTACACATAGACTCCTACATATGCTCTCGAAAGAGAAATCTCGTAGGCGGCTTGAAATCAAAAGGAGTGATAGACTTCTTACAAGACTTAGTTAATAGTTGGAAAGATATTCTTCCAAGATGGATTTGCAAAATACTCCGGATTAGATCAAGGTTAAACAAGCTAAGAAAATCGCAAAAGTCTCATAAAAGCAAACTAACGTACTGCCAAGTGAGACAAGAAAACAATGAATGGTGTCGGAAGATTATTCTTTTCCAAGCAAATCTTCTCTTATACACAGCCCACAAGAAGATTCAGACTTGAAACCAGACAGCAAAAAGCATTTAGACCTTCAAGACGAAAGATAGATTTAGGTAGGGAAGAAAAAGAAGTAAAACAACTCTATATGAACCCGGACGTAAAAAGAAGTTCTCAAAGTTGATTTCTATTTCCTGGGAAGCAGTGTCTATTCTATAAGTATTTTTGCTTCTCTTTAGCCGAAATGAAGATTGATTAATGAAGAAGCGATACGCGATCGATGCTTTGGTGATGAAATTGGTGTTATATAGTGGTAGCAGTGGAGGCAGCTGAATGCTCTACAAGAATAGCGATGATTGATTTCTGTTGATGAAATGCAGTGATGCGGTGGTGATGATGATTTCTAGTAGAAGACGATATTGATTTTGATGTTGGTAGTGTAGGCTTGATATGGATAGAGTGGAGGTATAAAGCGCAGCTGGGGTTGTCGGTGTTAGATGAGAGTAAGAAATCGATTCTTTTCAGTGTCTGATGGTCGAAATAGTAGAGTGGCGGGCGGCTTGTGAACCGAGGGCTGGATGGCTTGAGACCTGAGTGGAGTAGCGGAAGATTTGCCATCCAACAGGTCCCAATTTTTGAATTGTGGCAGGTCGACCTAAAGTGTAAGAATTTGCGTAATTTAACAAAATATAAATCTCGACGATGTAAAACTTTGTTAGGAATTAAAAGTTTTCGGTAAACATTGATTTATTTAATACTGAATAAAAATGGAAAAATGGAAATAGAAAAGGAAAGAATTTATTTATTCACTTTCTTTTAAATTAAATTTTTTTAGATTACAGTACAATTTCAGCTGGTTACTTTACGCAATAAATAATAATTCATTTTAAACATTTATCGTTTTTCAAGGAAATGCATCGTCTCATTATGAAATTGATTAAAGGCGGAATCGTTTCTGAATTGATACAGGTCAAACTGATAGAGATTTAACATTCACCTATGTATCATTAATAAATTCATGAACACTGACCCGATTTAAACCACGTCGGATATTGTTTTTATCCTGTCACGTAACTCAAAATTTATATTTAAATTTATTTGATTTCTTTATTTCGTAATTATGTCAAATTATTGTTAATGGAGATTGGCGTAAAAATAAAATGTTAATATGCGTAATTAATTGTTTACTACGATTTTATCGGCTTGAAAAAAAACTTTTCCTGTAGTACTATTGCATATGAAAGGCTGTTGAAAAATTATCGGAATAAATTTATAGAGAACGATTAGGCAATTCTTTGTAACTAACATTTACATAGTGAGGCAAAAACTGAATCATCTTTTTAAGGAAAATTGCAAGGTCAATACAGCACATTATGCCACCGATAAAAAAATAAGATAGAAAAATGCTTTTACCTTTGATCGCAGGAGATACAGTGTCATACCTATCATTCAATTTCTAGTATTGAATAGAACTCATCAGATTTTATTTTGATCGCACTCCAAATTTACGTACTTTCTTTTGCCACATCTTTACACAACAAACTACATTGAATCACTTACATTTCATAAATGCAGACATTCGTTTTAAACTCAAATAAAAAGAGACTATAATAATTTATAATCAAAATGCACATTCACTTCGAAAAGCATTAACCAAACCGTTCAACTATACTAAACTAAATTGCAAGTTACAACTCTGTAACGTGTCGTAATCCAATTTTCTAATGAAAGTTGTCCATTTTATTACTTAAGCTTTAGTTACGTAGTAAATACCCATGTAAAAGGCCGGACAATAAATTTACAATTTCTCAAATCGGCGGTTTTATTTTAAACATAATTTATGATACACCTTCAACATTTAAAAAATAAAGTAAACTATAAAAAAAAATAGAATTTTATTGCTGATTGAAAAACCTCAACGATTATAATTAGAACAAAAGGACATTTATTCAATGCAGTAATTTTATAGCAGTTATTATTATTATTATTAGTTAAAAAAAGTACAGACAAAACAAGCATTGTGTTGCAGACAATAAAAACTGTTAATAGGTAAATTCAAGGTTACTTAGGTGAGGGCAGGCACCAACAATTTTATAACCCACTAATAAAACAGGAACTGCAGTAACATTGGGTGTAAATTTTGACGTTGCCAACTCGACTCTACTACATCAAAATGTTTTAGTGCGAAAATAAGCATCAGGGACAAACGCACCCAATAAAATTCTATGGAGGAGAAGCTACAAAAGGTTTTATAAAATTATAAATTGATGTGCCTTGTCATCGATGATGATTTTATCGGAATTCACGTAAGCGCTGCTGATAAAAAATTTTATCTTAAGGTGACAAAATATCTTTTTTTACTTTTCTAGAAGTATGATGTAAACTTGCCCATAACTAAAACAATTGAACACGTATTAAGTATTTTTATTGTAGGGTCCTCATAATTGTATCACTTTATAGGCTATAGTTCCCATTGGGATTCTCAAGAGTGCACTTTCATACTGATATAGATTGGGGTGAGTTGCAATTTCGAATAAAAGGTGAATTGATAAATATGGAAACTTGTTGATAACAATGATAAACAAAAATGAGACATCTTAAATACGTTTATCAGTGCAGTGGCCTACATAAATATAAAAGCAGTAACGATGACTGTCAATAAATGTCGCACTATATTATTTCAGATTTCTAGTACAATGTTTGCAAAGTAATTTACAAAACAGATGAATACAAAGATTGCGTATCTATTAATCACTCAAATACTATAAATAGATTCCTAATTGTTTTTACTGTCGTTGTGTTAGATAGAAGTTACGGATAGCAACAAATGTGTAGGGAGTCTAACAATGACAGATCAGCTAAAATTCCTCAAGGATTGATTTTAATTGCAAGCTGATTTTGTTGAATTTTAAATGGAGAGTCAATCCATTTTCAGCTTCCTACTTTGGTAGATAGGCAAATTACGTATTAAGTCTCGTAAAAGTAAAATTTACTTTTTTTTTAAGAAGGTTAATCGACGCATCCTTAAGATGGTTAATGGAACAGACTCCGAGAATATCTAGACGTCCCAGATTATCAAACTGGATTTCGTCCTGACAAAACCATCACAGACCCACCCTTCGATTTCACTGCGACATCACGGTAACTTTTAACTTTTATATATAAGCTCTGAGTCGCCGATATCCCCATGTGTTTTGCCCGGTTAATTATTTGTTCGCCCGCCAACATCGAGTGCAAGTTCAATGGCTTTTTCGCGGGCAATACGACCCTGTAAGTAATGTCTCGAAGGTTAGCCGAGAGATCAAAAATCAAATCGAATCCTCAAAAATCCACGTCATTCTATCAACCCAGGCAGATTCGACGTCCGTCTGGAACTATAGGGCTCACGTCTTAACTTTCACCATCAATGAAATACGGTTTGCTCTCTAGATTCTGCGGCGGCATTCCAGGCTGCCATCCGCGGACGTTGTTACACACCTACAAAACCCTCATCAGATCTGCGATCGACTCACGATTCACAATTTTCGCCACCTCACCCCCATACGCGATCGCTAGACAAAATTAGAAGGCCATCTGGAGGAGGATCCTCCGCTGAAATGTTTCAACTCTTAAGATGAATGTGTATAACCAGGCGAAAACTCCTCGTATAAATGCGTGACTTGAATTCACGACGACGGTGGTAGAATAAAACGAAGAGCACGTTCTCAAAATCCTCAAAACCCTAGCTTCACTTCCACATAGGAAACCCAGAAAGAAAGACGAATATCCGTGCAGACAACCTTACCCCCGAGTCGATGGACATCCTCTTAAGACACTTCCTTAATTTACATATAAGGATCTTACTCACACCCATTGGCGAGATTACTGAGCGAAGTAGTTAGCGGCCCTCACTCAACTATCGCATTCGGGTGGTCCAGGGGTTAATCTCGGGCCGACTGTTCTCACAAAACATCGAGTTCGCGCTTCACCACGACACAACACACAGTGAGCACAAACTGCATCAAAAAACAAAGAAGTGTGAAACTCTTAAAACGGTTTCCGGTTTCCAACCGAAACATACCATTAATTTGCTTTGTTTGTTTGGGCAGTCCGACCCCTTATGAAACAGCGAAAAGAGTTTGGTAGAGATTGAAAGACCAGACGTTGACTTTCGGAAATTCTATGTATGATTGATACTAAATTAAACTTATAGAACGCGTCCTCGATTAACCATCTGAGAGAGCTAAACACGAATACGCGTCGGGTTGCATCACTCAACTGCCAACTTCTAGTGTCCAAAGTCGGATTTGGCCCAGCCTTAATCTTCTTAAGTCAATACAAACGCGAATCAAACAGCCTCTTCCACCAAATTACTTGTGGTACACGAAGTACGCGGGTTAGGCCGCGCCATCAAACAAGCAATCACCTGTAGAAGTCCAAGATCAGGCTCCACCCTCCAAGAACCTTCTTCAGAGCTAAAAGGTAATATTAGTCGGGCTGCTTCATATCTGTGCGTCCTGAGGAAGTCGCTTGCCTGGCTTAACGTTTCAGGTCTATATTTTCAATGGGCTGTTTGGAAATTCCTTCGCAAAAATACATTTCTCTGTCATTGTCTTATAAACCACACTTTCTATTTTTTGTTTTGTACTTACTTTAACTCACCGGCAAAAAAGCGAGTTACTACCATTTTGTAAACATCTTCAATCCATTCGTTATAATGTCCACAATATCTATGAGGAAAATCAGATACTCTAAGGCAAAAGAGATGAAGGTGCAACAATCGTTTCAATAAAGCTATAACGATTTATTTCAAAAGTATCAGAAGTAACAATAAATTTAAGCAAATATACTAAAAATAAGTGTATTACGGCATCCATACGTCTTTCCATTCCTTCTAACAAATGCCTGATATCAACCTGATCCCATTCTTCAATTGATACATTTCGGAAATCGGTGTGTTGGCCATTCCATACTTGTAATCCCGACTTCGTTGAGGTAGGCACGCACAACTCTGGTGGTATGAGATCTAGCATTGCCCTGCATTAAAATCAAGTCACCTAAAAGGCGCAAAAGCCAGCTATCGATTAGCGATACACAACAAATTCTGTGCGAGCCTACGCAGAAATCCTCCCAGACCATCACTGAGCCCCTATTAAAACCCACCCTGGGTACAGTGTTGCACTGAGCGTACCTTCCGCTTCTTCTTCCTCATACACTTTGACAACTTTCAGGAAAACGGAGACAAAATCTCGACTCATCTGTAAAGAGTACATGACTCTACTGGGCGAAATTCCAATTCGTGTTTCCAAGCAAATTAAAATCGAGTCCATTCTACGTCCCGGGCCGATGTTTTCCTTGGGCGATCCGAACCCGGTATTTTAATGTGAGATCCCGTCTCATTAAAACGTTGTACGGTCTTGTGAAATGGTCGCTTGTAACAACACATGAATATCCGCCACGTACCGTTGACTTCGACCATTCTGAATTAAAAGCTATTGCTGGTGCTGCTTCATTAGTGGGCACAAGAGTCATGGTAATTGTTTAACACAGGCGTAGTTAAGGGAGGAGGTCTTGGGAGAAGAAGTCTGAAATAGCCCCAGCTAAAATCTTCAACAAGCCCAAGCCGATTTCCTAAATAAGATATATTTTGTGGTTGTACATCCGTTTTTTGATAAGAGGGGGAGAATTCATCAGATTTTAGAGTCTAACTACGCCTATATTATCTAATGGATAAATACATCATTTTAATTAACTTAGACTGTTAGAAAAATATTATCGCAATAGAGTTATTGTGTTGTGCTGATGTATTTTGTGTAATTTGTCGAATTTGTCGAGATTAAACAAATAATTAATATACAGAAGGGTCTATAATTCATGAAAATGAGTAATAGCAATGAATTTCATTGGGAATCAACAAAACAAGCATGAATAAGCTCAAAAGAAAACACCAAGAAACTAACAGAAATCAAATTTAAAACACTTGAAGAAGCAACTTAAAATAAGGCCTACTTCAGGAAGCGTAAATTTTCAAAACTGGAGACAGTTTTTGTAGCACCTGCTTTGTTTTAAATATCAAGGAAGTGGTCAGAATGTAAAACATGTCTAGATTGGCCACGTTGATTATGTTCACAAAAATGTTAAACAAGTCACATAGTATAGCTTTAGACGTCTAATGGAATCTAGTAGCAGGACAATTTCGAATGGGGATGAAACAAAGCGTGGATGATCTGGACACTTACAAATCGTTATTTGGGCAAATTTTGTTACTAAGATTGACGTCCAACGAACGTACATTGTACGGACATATGGACGATTTTGTGTCAGACATGGAAAGTTGAATGACTAACTATCAGTGCTGAAATGAGAAAACGAAGAAAATCTTCAGCAATAGAAGTATTAAAAAAGTTTGATGATAATTGGGAAAAAACACGACCGTTAAAATCTCTATTAGAGATTTAAAAAAATTAGTATGAAGATAAATACAACTGCTATCGCAACAGTGATTTCCATATTTGGAGATTATTCACATGTTCACCTCTTTTTCCGTCATTTTAATACATTTTGATAAAAAAATTATTGCTAGCTGTAGGTTGATGATTCTCGTGAATAGCGTTGCTTGTCTCCATGAGCTGTCAGCACCGGCATCATCAACTTCCTGAACGATAGGCCGTTGTCAGGACTAAGGCTAGGATTATTATGTAAAATGCACATCTTTATTTTTGGGCGTTTCAAATAGCCCTCGAAAATAATAAAACTGGAAATTCCAGTATTTTGACGAAATATATCGAAAAATACAAAGATGAAATCAAGTTAGTGAACCACAATTTTAAAGGCAAAATGACAAAGTTTACAAAACGTGCTGACATGAAAAAGGAAGAGAAAAAGGCACAGAAATTGCGTTTGAAAATTTGTGGTTTAGGTAAAATTTTGATTGGAAGAAGTGATGACATGAAAATTATACAAAAGACACACCAAAGAACAACTCAGACTTTATTAGGATTTTCGTGCGTCATCTTTTAGTCAGAATGACAGCTCCTAAAAATTATTTTTTAGGTGTAGTACTAGCTGATCTTTCTTTAGATAACATGCAAACTAAAGAAGGCCCTTAAATTGCAGATTCCAATTTTGTTTAATTAGCGGATGCTTACATTTAAGAAAATCTGAGAGAACATGAAGGCATGCGATTGACTTTTTTGTGTTTTCTTTTAATGATCAGGCATCAGAATTCGTATCGTCTCGAGAAATATACAGAGAAAAGTTGAAACATATGAGTATTGATTGATCCTCCAAAGTTTGCCAAAACTCCATCTGTTCGCAATAATAAGGCAATCCCGCACGAAGGATATCCCAAATTCTAAATAATAGTTATACTGACTCATTAATAATAAAATTAAATCAGTATTAATCATTCTTTTGGTTGTACTTAGTACAAATGTATTTCCGCTACAGCTTTTTCTACCAGCTTAATGACATTGCGAGGCTGTAATCTCAGCAATATATCAGCCTAAGCTTACTGAAGTTTATTCATGGTCCTTCGATCCATTCTCTTGGGGACTGGTCCGCCACGATCTTCCGAGAGGAACCAACATCTATGGAGTCGACAGCTGCTACATTGACCAACTACACCCTGCCCACGGGACATCATGGAGAAGATGTTCAAAATTCGAAAAAGGGGGAAGATGCTGGCGCATTTTCTTCCCGCATCAGTAGCCAGTAACATCAATGGGACAATCTTCTGCCGAGCCTACATCCACAACGCAACGTACCAGGGCAGAAGACAAGAAGTTCCACCACCAATAGATGCGAAACACAATGCAGCAATCTCGTGCACTGCAAAGTGCCCTCTTGCAGTTGTGTCAGAAATCAAGCACCGGTGAAGCTGAGGATTTACGCCCCTCTGCCTTGTCAAAGAAGAAGATCCTCTAATCATAGACCCACAACAATCAACGAACAATCAGTAGGCAAGAAACAAGAGCTACATAAACCTTCGGCCTCGAGCGAGGAAGGAATCCTCTTTAGGTTTCACAAGCGGGTCCACCACAAGAACTCCTCGGGGAACAAAGAAAAAGCGAGTAATCGTACTAGAACGAAGTTCACCAGACGCTGCACCGGGTCCCTAATTCGGACACATACTAGCGTTCGCCACCAGACGCGGTGCACATACAAAGCAAATCAGAAGAAGCTGTTCCAGAATACATGACTAAGCCTTAGTACCAGTTACGCCCAGGACTAAAAAAGGTTTCAATGGATAGTAAGTCGGCTATCCGTCTGGTACAAGCATCATGGCATACTTGACACTCGCCATACGCAGCGAGTGTACACACGAGGCAGCTCATCAAACCGCAACAATTTCGCTAAAGAATTAACAGAGAGTTCGGAGATCACATACGTTCAAGAAAAAAAGACAAGTATAAGAAACATGAGGAAGCAACACAATGGGTCTAGAAGTCATACAATTTCCAATCAATCGGTCGATAGAGAGTCCAACCACAAAACAAGAAGCTACAACAAACATTAATCAATTTATAAATTTCAATTTCAGGCTTCATGACGGAAGAAGAAGTAAACACATAAATCACTTCACCGAATTTAATTATTTCCTCATTTATAATTTTATCAGACTCCATCCAATGTATCATTAACTTCAAATCTCCAATTATCAAGTATTCAATTTCACAATTTTTCACGAACAGAAACTACTTCAAATAACAGCTCTCCAATATCAAAACATTTCTGGAGACGCCAGTATGTTTAATTTTGAAATTAACCAATTTCCTTCCAAAATCAGAGTTTTCTTTCCAAAAGAAAATCTATCTGTATATCGCTGCTATAAGTCTTGCAATTAGCTTTAAAAGGACACGACTGTGTTCTTGGCATACTAGATACAACAGAGATTGGCCTTAAAAAAGTTGATCTCGCATCACAATCTCCAGACCAAGTCTGGTAGATTGTACACACTTCTAGTACCCACGTGGTTTCACTTATGATTTCACATAAAAAAACAAGACAAAGAAATGCAAATTCAAGATACAAAAGGAATGAATCAGTCAAAGTTTGATAAAGTATTGAAAGGAATAAACCCAAGGAACAGTGACTGACTGTAAGAATAATCAAGCTGAAGGAAAAAAGGAGTAAACATGGAGTGGTTGTGAGACAGATCCTCATTGTAAATAAAAGACAAATGCTGATAAAACCTATCATCGATTTTATGTCAGATAAATTCCAAAACAAATCGCAAACTCCTAACTTTAAATTCTTGTACTGACACAAGGATAATCAAGTGAGAAAGTCAACTCGATAGGTAACAACTACTACATATTATGTTACTTAGAAAACAGAATACTAAACGAATACTTAATTAGTTCATTAGAAGATTGTACACAGATGAAATGTATGTTCCGCTTAGCTTGAGACACATGGTATATACAGTATTAAAAACTACAGCAATTAGCAGTTTTTAAAGATTTAGATGTTGTATGTTTTAGTAAAACTCTTTCAAACATTACAAGAGATAACGAGGGCTGTAAACAGCTCATTAATTAAAAAATAAAATAGAAATCCTTGTAACGTGCGAATTTGTAACTTAATTTAAAATTAAACATTTACTTTTAACTCACCCTGTACAACAAATAAAATTTATCTCCTCTAATTTCACAACCTCACACTCGTTTTACAATGGTTTAATCCTCCACTTAATCTATTATACAGCAATCCGCAATACAACACAACATGCGGTAGGTCTAGGTTTAAATATTAGATCACGCAATCGAGCAATATTTCAACATCCAAAAACCAAATGACGCGTACAAATTGACATTTATTTTCAAGCAGAAAAACCGCGTGAAAAAACAAAGATAGAAAAATCGGAGAAATAGAAAAAACTACAGCCACAAAAAGGTTTTATAAGTAAAATTGTACGTACGAGTTTATTAAATTTGAAGAGATATTATCGGAATTACATAAACTACTACTCGCAATGCTTTCGACAGGAGAACTCGGTTTCTCCTTCGGAAACAAATAATTTATTCTAATGGCTTTAAAAGTCCCTGAAAACCGTTCAATGTAGGACACGGTAAATTACTTTGGAAAATAATATAAAACTAAAGAAGAGGGATTTTAATAGAAATAAATGGGCGAACTGTTATTTATTTGCGTGAATTTTCCTTAACCTCGTTTAAACGCTGTATTGATTCGTTTTAAATTCAAAATCCCTATGGGAAGGGGGGAGCTAACAATAAACGTGTATTCTTGAATGTTTTGAATTCCATCTATGTAGAATAGAAAATTTCTAGAAACAAAAACAAGTTCAACTTCTTCCTTCTTGAGCTTTTCACAACTTGACTTTGTTGCGCATTCTTTCGTTCTGTAACTTCTATAACGTCATATAATTCACACAGATTGCGTATCAACTTCAAATTGTAAACACATCACAAGAACCCGAGCATTTTCTCGTTATCTCTCAAGGATCCCTAAAAAGAAAGTTATCTAGAAATTGCCTCGTTCCTTTATTTGCTTTCAAATAGTTTTCTGACGCTGGGATGCAATGCTGTTAAGTTATCTGAAGCAAAAAACTAGTTAAGTCTTGTCCATGCCATTTTATCAATATTTTGCAACTCGTTTAAATTTATATCCACTTAATTTCCATCTGTTTTCGGCCAGAAGCATTTTCCTCAGTTCACAAATATTTACATTGTCTCACGGAATTTTAGTTTGATATCAGTTGTATAGACACGATGGACTAAAGATTTTGATATCTTCCTTCATTACATTTATAGGTTTCTTTAGAACTTAAGCAATTACGATTTGCATTGATACGAAAGTAACGCTCAGAAATGTTAGCTAATCTGTCACATTCAAAAACTGAAGCTGCCAAATTAACAAAAAAAAACAAAAAAAAACGAAATTCCTGATACATACTCTTCAGAGGAAGCGTTCGGCCAGGTAAGCAGAGCAAAGAGAACGTCTTCGAAATCCTCTGAATCCGACCTTCAGTCCCCAGAAGAATTTTTAGAAAAACTCAAACATCCATCAAAGGTACTCTTTAGAAATAAGAAAAATCTGCCTCGCCTTACCAGTTGGAGGACATCCCAGAAGATACTTCAATTTTCTATAGGTAATACTTACTTCAAGATAGTAGCAGAAAATGTCACATCTCTACTCATCCATCACACGACAGTAAAAACATAGTCGCCTCCTCCCAATTTATTAATTATTAAATAACGAAAGACAGCCTTGAAGAATCTTGGACACTATTCCCACAACCCGATGAAGGCCCAGAAAAGCTTTTCACATCACCCCGGAAGAGTTCAACAAAAAATGTTCAAAGCAGCGATAGAATAGCTGTACCTTTCATCGTCTGTGGAGTGATCTACTGATTCCATAATTCTACTTCGTTCCAGACTGCAAAGAAATTTCTCTTATTATGGCCAACAGTTTCTTTCAAAAAGTAACATTGAAGACGGACAGGAAATCGCTTTCGGTTGGTTGACCAGCACAGAACAGATAGCGAATCAAAATCGATGCAGTCTTTATCAACTCTTGGATACCTTAGTTTTGGTTCAGGAACTTCCAAAGTATTTGATGACATAGCAGGAAAGTTTTGAGAGAAAATGAAATTCGATTTAAAAAGTCTGTTCGATATCTCACTTCTCCAGTTAACCGAATGAATGACAGTAGTAGCGTTAATTAAATTATGAAGTAGGGCCGATCTTAACAGTTGTTTACTTTGTTATTGTTGAAATCAAAAAGTTAACTAAATAATTTAACTGAATGTTGTTCTCTTTTTATTTCTTGTATCTGAGATTTATCATAGCAGAATCTACTAAACTTATCGTGAGTTAAAAGTTGAAGTCACTTGTGACGGTCAAAAATTTAGCTTCTCTCTCCTTACCGATATCTGAGTTCTTCAATCTTTCTAGTAGACTAACAAAAATCAGGGTGGTTTCTACTAACTACTCTACTCTGTAAACTAGTTCTTCTTGGCTTTCAGATCCGACTCGTTATAGATCTAATTACAAACCTTTTCAACTTTTTTGGAATTCAAGAAATTATCTGAGTAGCTGAAGTTGTTTCAAACGTAACAAATTTGATTTATTTGTTGTCAATTACAAAACGAAAGCTCGGTTTCAGCTAGTTTTGGTCTTAGGTTTTCTAGAGATAACATGGATACATTGCACCTCATATGCTTTCTGATTTGGAGACACCAAACGTCAACCCCAGCCAAAAATAAACTTTGGTCATATTTGTCTTTGATTTTATTACCCCGAACTAAAATACATTCAAAAGAAACAAACTTTCCCAAAAGCCCTTCTCCTAACTTATCCTTCTGAATATTAATTTATGAAGTTTATAATTCAATGATATGCAATAGGTAGTTGGAAATTAAGTTTATCATCACAAGCATGAGTAATTATCATGCGAGGATGATAAATTCATACCGTGCAACGTAGTGTGCAAGTAAACAATATTTTGTCGTGTAATATCTAATATTAAATAACAAGGACAAGTGCTTATCCCTGATTATATAGTATGCTTACTATCATTAAAATTAACTAAAGTGCATCAACAAATTGTTTGTAAACAAAATAAAATAAAAATATGGTTTCTAGGAAAAACTGTAAACACTTTTCTATATACTGTAAGTAATATCCGCTTCACAATTGATTCATTGAAATTCGTTTCCAGCTTATTTGATATAAACCGAGTTCTAAGAAACCACTTGATGTTTTTGTACTCGATTCCTGATTCAACCAACCAGCTCGTTTCGTTCAGAACTCATTTTTTAAATTTAGTTTTCATTTTGTTCCATTTTTTATCGCTTGGACCATTCTTCTTGAAATTTCTTGGAAGACGCCAAAAAAAATTCCCCAAAAATATTTTTATTGTTTTGACAACTGAAGCATGATTTAGGCCAACATAAATTAAGATCACGATGGTGTAATAATCAAAATTCAAAAATTAGAATTAAATAAGAAAACAAGAAGAACATAACAACATAAAATGCCCAAAAGTGAATTGGGATAAAGAACCATCTGAAGTCGAACGGGCTATTGAAAAACGTTTAAGATGAGAAGACGACAGTAAAACCACTCCAAATATAAAGAAACTGACCTGCTTATCAATGAAATTTATAATTTAGAAAGATGTCTGAAAACCAGTTGCCATCTAACTTCCCAGCAATTCTAATTCAGTAAATGTGAAGATCTAACCCCAAAATAATTAAAGAAAAATCTGAATCTGGATTCAACTAATTGTGGAAATTAATTTTCCTGCTCTACAAAATTGAGAAATGGGTCGAGGCAAAAAAAGGTAGGAAAAAAGTCATGGCTGAGCAGTGTTGCCAGATCGGAGATTTCTCTGTTAAACCTGACTTGTTTAAAGATGTCATTGTTTACCGCTTACAGGAAATTCTAGCTTTTTAAGAAATTATCGAAAAGAAAATTGGGGGAACCCTCGTGTCTAGTTGGGACCTACATCGTAGTATAAGGTTTTGGAGGATTCTAGCACAATGCATAGTTAGCACATTAATACACAAAATACACAATAAACACAAGTAGTATCATAATGATCGTCAACTTCAATAAAGACGGCATAACCAATGTGCTCATATGACGAGGATTTAGAGGTTAACCGAAGTTTTAAACACTCTGCATTTCCACACCACTAACCTTTAGAGAAAAAACTGTAAGAGGTACTTGTGATCTCTGCGAGCCGGAAATTCCGTAGAACCTATATAAGCACCGATTTCCTCTGTATCACTGATTTACTTTGTATATAAAAAAAATATTGGAAAACAGACTAAGAAAGGAAGTGGTAAAAGGTTTGGATAGTTCACAAACTGAATTCGATGTTTTCACCCTGAGAAGGCTATTACAAATGGTGTAATTTTATCACAGAAAGTCTGGAAGGAAAATGTGTAAACTTCGAAAAGGCTGCCAGATGAATAATAAAATGAACATGTGAAGCAAGAAAATGTCTTGTTCTAAGTTTGTAATATTCATGAATGACATGGGCGCCAGCAGAATTTCTCGCAAAAAAGTGTAGTCTTTAGAATGCATTGACGCAAACCCTAATATAATTGGAGGCTTTTGTAATTGATATTTCTCAAATTAGTGTTTAATAGCCACATTTTAGCATCTTCTTCCCTAATTCGAGACCAAAAAACCTTAGGACACAAACTTGGAATTAACTTTCAAACGTACGCTGAATCTATTTCAGCTCAAAGTTTCATGAGTAACAGATCAGGAGGAAAAGGCTGATTTTTAAATTAGATTTCAGTATGGAAGTGAAAACATGCTGAAGATGCTCCATACTTTGTGAAAATAAGAACGAGCAATGAAAAACGAACTTCTAGTCACCCTAATCTACTGCCACTTGGTTACGACAACCATTGATTTAAGATTTATAAACTTCTTCTTTCAGGATTACCCAAAGAGTGAAATTTAAGGAAACCAATCATTGCTGAAAGATATTCTAATCCTGAAAAGTTTAGATAAAATAAAGTACCCGACAGCGAATGCAACACTGAGTACCTTCTGTTAATTGCTAGTTTCAAAATGAATTTCGACCATTTCATAAGATTTCCAGGAAAGGCAAAAACTTCGGGTTGCTTTAATTGAACTTTTATTTTTTTGTATTTTTACAGTAATATATTATATTGGTAGGCTAAACCTAGATAATAGCTTTTAGACATATTGGACAGAAAGGCCTAATTAGTAAGAAAAGTTGGACAAAACTCATTGTGTTTGGAATCTGCAGGATTCTCTGCCATTTAACGATAGCAAGATGTTAAAGAAAAAAAAACGTCAGTTTATTATATGAAACTAGTTACACTATCAAATGTAACATAAATCTAATGATATGTCTGTAAATTTGATATCATATTGATTGCTACTATAGCTTGTAGCCTCCATCTTTGCTGTTGAATTCACATTTCTTAGCATTCTTTGTTTCTTTGGCCTTATTACGGCCTGGCTGCTGTTTGAAAATCTCCTCTAACCATTGTAGTTCGGGATCATCATTCTAATCATCTCAAGATAAACTTTTAAGTAACATCAGTAATGTTTCAAACTTCTTTGTTGAGTCATTGATTTTCTAAAATACTTCCAGTTTCACAACTATCCGATTCTCTTAATACGAATTCTTTTAGCTTCACTGATACCTGTAAGTTTTTCCAAGTTATATGATGCCTCCTTTATGTCACATACCACCCAATCATGATCTAGTTTTCGTAGTTTTCTGAATATAAATGGCAATATCTATCTGAACTTTTAATTAGGCTATACTTCTTAATGAATCTATCAACGCAACCAAAGATTCTGTCCGTGGTCAAAAATGAGAAAGGGAAAGTTAAATTTACAGGTTTTAGGGGCACTTTATTGCAGCCAATCGTAAACGCGTGTATTGGCAAACTGTTCTCATTTTGGCCTCCATATCCACCCGAAAACAATTCTTCAGTTCAATTCAGTTCTAGTAATGGAAGCAAATTTTAAATTAGACAGAAAATCTAACGGAGCAAAACAAACTTCGGAGCTCCCCTTCCGGCTTGACTCTCAAACCATGGCTCTTTCGTCGAAATTTCTCATGCAAAAGAAATATAAAATGATTAACCCATTCCTCCTTCATTAATGCATAGAATTGTTTAGCTTTGACCTTATGAATTTTCAGATCTGTTGCAATTTTGCTTCTCTGAAAAGAATTAGTAGCTAGATGCAATTTGTTTCAGTTTGTTTTTTAACACAAAAGGAAGTCATATGAGTGGCTAGTGTCAAACCTAATATTGAAAAACTATTTGAATACAAGGAAAAAGTATCTGGACTTAATTTGTAGGTTGGCAATAACAGTTTTGTTATCAAGTTTCCAAAGCGATGTAACGCTATACTCAGAAGATAAGTAAATTCTTTTAGATTTCCCCTATTATAATGATTTTTCCGGACTTTTAATTGATCAATGGATTTTTCACATCTCCAGCTTTTCAGCATTCTTGGTAGATTTTCTGTTTCCACCTCAACGCTCATCAAATCCCAGACCGGACTGTATTCGTTTTGCTATAATAATATTAATTCTTCTTTGGGAAATACTAACCACAGCCACAAAAATCTTTTGACACACAATCTTCAGTTAGCTAAAGGTTTTCCGGCACAATTAAATAAATTAATGCGGTTTATCACCTTGTTTTCTATATCTCTGTTTTGGTAGTGCTTACAGTAATCAGACCAGCTAATTGACTGTCTTGATCTATTTTGGTTTTCCCTTTAAAGAATTTTGCACGGCAAGATCTAACTTCTTCGTTAGGTACATTTTTATGCCCCAAATTACCACGTTTATGATTGCATCGTACAACGAACTATGAAAGCTCTAGATCATGTTCAGAATGTCTAAAAGCAAACGATATAGAACTTACTTACGTGTGACATATAATCTACCTTAATATCATAGATCTTAATAAATGTTCATTTCTAACTTCTTTGGCTCTTTCCCTGGAATTGTAATTATCTTCCTTGTTAGCTTAACTCCACGATTGATGTCCGCCACAACATGTTCTTCTTCATTAATATTCATTTTTGAAACTTTTGCACTCCACAAAGCAATCAATGGTTGGCACATGTTACAAGCGAGTGACTTAATGCATTTTTTTTGGCTAGAGGCGCTGGACAAACTGCATTTTAAATGTCAAAGCAATTTTCAGCCGCTGTTTTATAATGGAAAAACGCATTTTGATGGAACAGAACATATTAAGTGGTGCATTTCAATCAAAAGAACGCGACGCCAGCTATATTTTAAACTTGAAAATTTTGAACAAAATCCATTTTGAAATTCACTTCCTCATTTCTTGATTTTCAGAATTATAGGCTGATCAAAGCAGCAAGAATGATATCTCAGAACGTAATAGAGTTGCTATGATAATTTTAGGTAAGTTTGGCTTGATACGAAGTAAACCAATTATTTGTTTTTTGCTTTGTTTATTTCCAATTAGAATCCAGGGATGAAGATGCAATGCGAATGTACTTTTTATCTACACTGACTCACTAAAGTATAGGCACAGTTATGATATTTTGAAAAAGAATACTAAAACAGAAAAAGTACATAGATGAAAGGTAAACGTACTACACAGACTTTTATTTAGTGGTTTCGACTACATAAATATAATACAAAAAATAAAACTGAACACAAACTTATGACAAAAAACAACTGAAACAATAATTCTGTAAAAACAAGAATACACAAAAGTATAGGCACATTTATGTGACATATGAGAACATATGCAATTTAATACCTAGTATTTCCTCCTTTTTGCTTTAATACTTCTAAAAGTCTATCATGCACTGAATTTACTAATGTTTTTATGACATCAGGTTCGATTTGATTCCATTCCTCCAGAAAAAGTCGTTTGAGCTCCGTTTTACTGGAGATGTGAAGTTTCGTAATTCTTCTCTTCAATTCCTCCCACAGGTGCTCTATGGGGTTGAGATCTGGAGACTGAAGTGGGGTTGGTAAAGTGTGGGGTGCGTTATATATTATCCATTGTCGTACAGTGTACGTCGTGTGCTTGGAATCATTGTCCTGTTGAAAATACCAGTTTTGTAAATGTAATTTATCCACACTTTTGTGTAGATTATTTTTTAAAATATCTAAATAGAGGTTTTTATCCATTATCTGGTCAATGAATACCAACTCCCCAACCCCAGAAGATGACATGCAACCCTGTACTAGTACACCACCACCTCCATGCTTGACCGTATGCTGTTTGTTCTTGCTGTTAAATTCAGTGTTAGGACATCGCCACACCCTTATACGTCTATCACTTCTATATAAGCTGTACTTTCTTTCATTTGAAAATAAAACCGAGTCTCAAAACTCATTATTTTTTGTAATAAACTCTTGAGTAAATTTTAAACGGAGATTTTTATTTTTTGTTGAAATACTAGGTTTTTTCCTTGCTGTCCTCGAACCAAACCCAGCACGCCTCAGTGCTCTATGTATAGTTTCTTGATGAACAACCAGATCAAATTGCTCCCCCAGAATTGCTTTAAGTTCTGAGGCAGTGATCTTAGGAGTTTGTTTTGTTTTCTTTTAAATTGTTCTTTCCACTCTATCGGTCAGTTTTCTCGGTCGGCCGCTTCTGGGTTTATTTTCTATCTTCTTATTGTTTAGACATTTTTGTACGATGTTTCTAATTGTATAGCGGCTCCTTTTAACTATTTCTTCAACTTTCTGATACGATCAGTGTTCTTTATAAAGGTTAATAATAATTTTCCTATCTTCTACTGCAGTCTCTTTACCTTTTCCGCCCATTGCGACGTGTTTGCACTAATTAAGAAGGTACACTGACTGGGTTTTTGATACTTACGCAGATTATTTGTTTCGGGGCATCCCCTGAATATGTTTAGGGAAATATGCAATTTAGATGTCTGTAGGCGTTCCCATAACATATCGCGTAATGTGAACGTGCCTATATTTTTGCGGACAGCATTTTGTATTTACATTTGTGTTATTAATGTTTTTAGTTAATTGTTTACCAATTCTTGTATGTTTTAATGAACAGTAACTAAGTAAATGGAATACTTAAAAAGCCTATGTACCTTATAATGCGTAATATTTTCTTATTTCGACATAAAGACAAAACTCATTCTAACTTTATTGCTGTGCCTATACTTTAGTGAGTCAGTGTATGGTCTAGTGTGGACGTGCTTGAATACCTACCTGCAAACGCATTTTTGCAGCTTGGTGGTCCATCAAAAAATATGCATGCTCAATTGGAACGGCTTCTGACAAGTCCTGATTTTTGTGCGTACAAATCTACCACTTGTGAACGAGCAACTGTCGAGTTGTAGCGCAAGCGCTTGTTCGCAAAAGCTGTTCATGAAAAATGCTCATGTCTGTAGGCGGCTTTAGATACGATAATGAAAAAATCTGAGTGAAAAAACACTCAACGATCCAAATGGGTGCCGATTCATTACTAGTCTCCCAATTAGAGAAATCCCTGAGTACCTTCAGGAGTCTGAACTAGTGGAAACTATTAAGTTTTCTGGAAAAATATTCCTTTAGACGAGAGACTTCATTTTTTATGCAAACATATTAATTGGTTTATTTACACCATTACGGTGTAACTTTGTACAAAGTCATTCTACATTGTAATTTTTAAATAATTACATCATTTTATTGCTAAGTATACGATAAACAAAATTATCAGTTAAAAATAACTATTCATCAAACAAGTAAAACAACCTCATTATTAAAACAGATTTTTATATACACACACACATATACAAAAATAACTTCAAGGCATTTACGAAAATGTTAAGTATTTTCTTATTACATAAAAGAAGTGAGCGAAACAGACAGAAACAAACAAAAAAAAAGTTAAGGTCGAAAAAGTTGAAGGTTTTAATTTAAAGTGAATTAATTAAGTTTCATTAATAATTTTACAAAAGTTTTCGAGCTACATAAAGTGTTATAAGTAACAGGAAACGGGTAAAAGTGTTTAATGAAAATGAATGAGCGAGAAGGAATTAATGTCATTTTGATTTTTGATTGAAATGTTAAACTGTGAACTTTTACTTGATAGAAATGTTACATCCTATTGAAATCAAAGTTTATATTTAGTTTTTGTTAAATTTGTTTACAACAGTAGCCTTATGTTAATTTCATGTTTTCTTGTTTTATTTTACTAATGAATCTCATCAAAAAAAAAGACCCAATAACTAATGGTATTTCATTTAATGTTCGCTTCTAGAAAAAAATGCAGAATGGACCAGATTTCTACTCTTTTATAATTTTCTTATCTGGTGTTTAAAATTAGATTGTTTCTTTTCCATTACAGATCAGTTCGGGAAGATTCATTGCGAATCTTAGGAGTTTTGAACTTTATAACTCGAATAATAATTCAAATTCAAAGAAACTCTCTTACGTCAGCATTCGAGAGAAATCATTACAAACGTGAACTCAAACTCGATTGCTTTTTTAAAAGGGGGGTTTGTTAGCGGAGAATCATAAAAACCACCCGTCCCGTGTTTAGGTCATTGTTAAATTTAAATTTAAGTTCAACATCTCTAATTGATTAATGTCTACAATATTACAACTCGACTGTTCTGAGCTAACAAGTCACCAAGATTTATTCAAATTCCTTCTGCCCTTACTGTTTAGCTAAATTGATCACATTGAAAATAATATTAAGTTAAAATAATTCCTCACAGCCCTATTTGAAATATGAATGGTGAAGATTTGAGAAGACAAGAAGACCAAAATTGATTGTTCATCCAAAGTGGACCTTTTCAAAAAGAAAAAAAAAGAAAGTTATGGAGTGGGTTGCTTTAAGAGCTCCAAGGCTTCTCACCAATCAAGAATAGAAATCTTAGAAAGGAATAATAAAATTCAGGGAGATTACTGTTCGGTATTTAGCAGCGCCACTAAGGAAAACCACGGAAAGCCTTCAATCTGGAAATTCGAATCTTGGGTTTCCTGAATGCGAATTTAAAACTTTAATCACTCAGTCACGACATTCGGTTTCCAAGGAAACAATCAGTTAATGATAGTCCACACTCCAAATCATAGATATAAAAAGTGGTATGGCATGAATTTCTAAGACCTGTCCTAAGACAACTTCAGTTCTGTACGTCCTTGCACCCTTCATCGAGCAGTATTAAAAACCTTTCGATATAAAAAACTAAATAAAAGCAACTGTTAGTAAGAAAAACTCGGTTAGAATAACTCAACTTACCCAACAAGCCCAAATGGTTCATAGAAGGAGAAGACCAAAATTAATATCCAATTAAAACATTATTGAAAGAAAGTCATTTTCAGAAGTTGGAAGAAATTGTTCATACCTTCTTTGGCAAAACATCACCAAACGGGTAAGAAATCGGTTCAAGAGCAATAAGATATATTTCATGCTTTGGTTTTACCAAAAATCCTAATTCCATTCCAAATCTTCACTTGCATTTGCGAGACATTCTTTGAAAAATTAAAATATTTTAAGCAGATTTAATTCGTGCGAGGTAAATCGTCTTGGTTGCTGCTTCGAAACTCGCAAAACATTGAGAAACATCTATCAGGAAGAGTGACGTTTAGTTCACGTTATTTATTGGACATCAGTTACGTCATATTAATAGATGGAATCTTTGCTAACCAATACGAAACAAAAATGATGTGTTAATGACGTCAATTATCCGGACTCGTCATCGGCGAGGTAATATGTCCAATTAATTAAATAAATTCACTCTGGTTGCTACATCTTGCTCTAGACGAAAAGCATTAGCAGTTTTGCGCAATTTCGTCCTTTAGGAGTGATGTAAAAAAATACTTTCATTAATATTACAACTGTATATATATGAAATGTCTTTTTTTCAGATAGAAATAATTTTGGGGAAATTCAGACACGAGCCAGCACAATAAAGTGGCAGCAGATAAGTCAACCATAAAAATATGACAAAATGAAATACAGGAGGTTTCTACTTACTATATTCCTCATTTTTAAAGAAAAATGCCATAAGAATGCGTTAGAAGATCAAAAAGTTAATTTTCCTTTGTGGGCAGAAAGTATTTCTTCTGAGTCCGTCTCTTTCGGATTTGTAGTTCACATCTCACTTTACCACTCTCTGCGTCTCCATATCCGAGCTCCCTGATGCAGCCGCATCACCGATACGTTGATATCAAATCCTTGATACCTGGATAAAATAATTGGGTGTTGCTGAAGTGATTTGGAATTGTCGCCATTCTACACAAATATTCTGCATATCACTGTAGACATGTGTTTAATTTCCCACTTTCATTTTATAGACTCTGCTAGGAGAGAAAGTCTCGTGGAACCCACAACTTCTGGTTGATAGTAATTAGTCTTGTAGACTGATGGGAGCAACAGTGAACCGATATAGATAATTAAAATAATTTAAGTACTTAGTATTATAATAGTTATGTATGATAAATTGTGTCGATATGGCAATCTCATATTGTATTGTATTTATGTAGAATTAAACTCGGACAATCTACATATCTTGCTCAACGCAGGAGTCTCGTCTCAGATCTGATCTGAAATTGAAAGCTATGCCACCCAACTTTTTTGCCCAACATGAAACAGTTAACGAATTCGTTCTAATATCAATCTAGATGTGAGAGCTTTGGAGAAGCCAAAGACTGTTACTATATATCTTTTCCACTGATAGAAAAGTAACACCACGTGTCCACCTATGGTTTAAATTAAAATGCTTGTTCCTTCCTTCAGTGTTTTTGTCTAATCTTAATCCATCCCTACTGATTATGTTCAATGCATATAAAGTTGCTCCATCTTGGGGTGGAAGAAGGGATAGATACGTGCAGATAAAATCACGATACAGCTAATTAAAAAATTGTCGTTAAAATAAAAACCGTGCCACTCGTTATGCAACCAATCGGAATACCAGTGAAGGAAAGACAGGTCTTTGTTACACTGTTAAACTTTTTCTTTTCGTTCTTTTTAAAAGACATCTAATAGTTATTCGCAAAGTTGACAAAAATTTCAAAGAAACATCTTCTCTCTATCATCCATGATTCGTTTCTCAATATTGAAAAAGCCAGAGTGTTACGAAAATCCCAAAACTTTCACAAAAGCCTCTTTCTGAGCTTGAATGATCAATTTGCAGTAGTAGAATTTTGTATGGTATGCGAACAGTAACGTAACGACAATGACAACAGCCTTGTTTCAAAGCGGACATTTTCGTACGTTGAACTTTCAAGGAATTTTGGTTTAGAAGAGAAAGGTACAGGAACAGATTGGTTAGCCAGGAAAAGGTCAACAATCAGATCATGTCTTAACCGCACTTACTGAAAGGCAGAGCGTTGCCATGAAATGCAAATAGACATTGAAAGCCTAAAAAAGTCGTTCATCGGGAGCAGGTATATGAAAAAGAAACCAAAAGAATTCTCAGAACTATACAGTGCGTCCCAATTTCGATGCTCACTATTGGGATCTCGGAAATTGTAAGAGATACGAAGTCGGTTAAATTAGAAAAGTTTTGGCTATTTTGGAAATCAGTTTACTTATGCTTTTGTTTTTTCAAAAAAGTTCACGGCTTACTAGATATTTGCTAAAAACGAAATTATCTTATTTTTTTTTAAATAAAAAGCATTTCTCACTTAGTGTGCCATGGTATATGAAAATTATTGGTTTTTGTCATATAAATTACATTTGTTATGTAACAATTGCTAAAACAAAACAAAAGACGCTTTTAAGATACTTTACTGAGCATTCACAGATAGCATAGCATAAGCAGCTAATGCCCCATAAAAGCGTATTTATTTTGTTTTAGCAATTTTTGCATAACAGATGAATTTCTTTGATAAAACTCCACGACGAAAATGATTTTCACTTCATAACTCGGTAAAACAAAAGAATAGCTATGTCAAATCATGTATCACTGAAAAGCATTTCAGGCGTGCAGTTCAGTAATAAGGAAATCAAGTAGGCGTTCCATTAGAAAAAATTTGGATTTACGTTTCACCGCCGAAGTAAAACAAAAGACAATTACGAAAATAAATTTTTTGTGTTTCGGAATAAATTCTCTAAAACACCCTCTTTGCTGTTCTTTTCTATCTTTGCTCGTTCCTGAAATATTTCACTTTAAAAAAATAAAATAATTTCATTTTTAGCAAATATCTAGTAAGCCGTAAACTGATCTCCAAAATAGCCAAAACTTTTCTAATTTAACCGACTTCGTATCTCTTACAATTTCCGAGATCCCAATAGTGAGCATCGAAATTGGGACGCACTGTATGACAACACTAAGAATGGTAAAATATCAGATTACTAGGCAAGAAGAACTGTCGAGATTTTACAACTCTCATAATAGTAAGATTTCTGAAAAAATTAAGAAAATGAAATCCTAAAAACCGCCATCATACAATTGTGGCATGATTGGAAGTCGACAACTTTCAGAACTTTGTGGCATTTCGTGCAACTTATGAGATTTCCCACATACAAAATAGCAATTCTTGGCACCTGTGCAACGCTGCGCTCTGCGTTCATGTCTGTCATTATTTTCATATACTTTTGCGTATTAAATAAGTCGAACCAGACAATGCAAAATCCTTGATAACTGAAACTTATTGCGAATGACCAATCTAGATAGATTTATGTAAAAATATCTTAGCTAGTTAAAGCTCCGATAGCTAACACGACGTGTTTCTTCTTTTCCTTAGAGTTCGGGTTATTGAGGTTCGACTGTGTTTACAACAATTTATTAAATTAGTTGTAAGTGTAACAGTACTTTTTAGTAATCGACTGACAAGGTCGTAAATTTTTCACGAAATATTCAACAATTTTTCTCAATTAACAAACTGTTAGGATTTGTGTTCACGGATTAAAGCGTGTTGTAGCATGGACGTTGAGATTCAAAACCAATAGTCTCTCCAAAAACGCACCTGAAAACGTCAGGTCGGCCCATTGACGTTAAAAGAAATAAATAATGCATTCCAAATTTTAATCAAGGTAGCGCAAGGTGACTCATTCTACCAAGAAATTCGGGACTTAAATCTGAACCAGGAATGTAACCTTAAAAGTCGAATTTTATCTCTAAACCCGTTTATAGACGAGCAGGGCGTGCTCAGAATTGGAGGGCGTCTTCAAAACTCTAATATTTCAATGGATAAGAAACATCCGATCATTTTATGCGCTAAACATCACTTAACTTGCCTCCTTTTCGAAGAGGTACACATTCGTTTGTTGCACACCGGCCCACAACAAATGCTGGCATCCATAAGAGAGCGATTTTGGCCAGTGTTTGGTCGCAGTCTTGCAAAAAAGGTGTTTAGGAAATGCGTTCCATGCTTCAAAGTCAACCCAAAACCTGCCCAAGTTATAATGGGCCAGTTGCCTGAGGCCCGCTTACAACCGAGTCCGCCCTTCTTTACAACTAGCATTGATTATGCCGGTCCACTTCTAATAAAAGATCGTAAGGGACGCGGAGGAAAGATAAATAAATGTTATTTGGGAGGTTTTATATGCTTTACCACAAAGGCGGTTCACCTAGAACTCATTTCGGATTTGACGAAAGACGCGTTTATCATGGCGCTAAAGCAATTCGTGTCGCGTCGCGGAAAACCAGCCCGTATTTTTTCTGGCAATGGCACTACATTTGTGGCAGCAAATTCAGCATTAAAGCATTTAGGAAAATGTTTGAATCAGTGGGGTGGTGACCTAGTGGATTACTTTACGCAAATGGCAATCGACTGGCACTTCATACCCCCTTATTCACCTCATTTCGGGGGCTTATGGGAATCCGCGGTTAAGTCGAGCAAAAAAACATCTCAAACACGTCTTGGGCAATGCCCATCTTACTTTTGAGGAACTTAATACCTTGCTTGTGCAGGTCGAGGCAATTTTAAACTCTCGTCCTCTTTTCCCTATGTCTGACGATTCCAACGACCTAAATCCTTTGACTCCGGCTCACTTCCTAGTGGGGCGTCCACTTGTCGCAGTGCCGGATCCAGATTTCAAGGAGACTCCAGTTGGCAGGCTTACCAGATATCAGCACATCCAACAATGTCAGCAGCATTTTTGGAAACGATGGAGAAGAGAGTACCTTTCCGAACTTCAGCAGAGAAACAAATGGAAGACGCAATAAGCAGGCATAACATCAGGAGCCATAGTCGTCATCAAGGATGACAACACGCCGCCCTTATGTTGGAAACTTGGTCGGGTGACCCATCTTCACACAGGCAAGGATGGAGTTTGTCGAGTAGCGACCGTACGAACAGCCCAGGGTGGCGTCAAGCGTTCATTTTCAAAGCTCTGCCCGCTTTCCCAGGGAGAGACAATCGCTAAGTAGAAAGTTTAACGTTTTGCAAGAGCCTTCTTCGGCCTTCCAAGGTGGGGGGCATGTTAGGATTTGTGTTCACGGTATCGGGCATGTGCGCGTTTATGTGAACTGCTATAAAACAATTATATGGTGCGGGTGCAAAATGCTGTGCATTTGGTAACAATAGGGATCTCAGTATGCGCCCGTTTGAAACTTTTGTAAAAGGCGTTGGTGTTAGCGTGACGTCGGGTGCACGGACATTCTCTTAAGGACAGTTAAGAATTTCCGGTACTTAGTGTTAAGCAATGTATGCCGCCCTTTGTAGGAATCGATGCCATTTGTGTAAGGGACGAAAAAATAGGCGTGCACAGTGGACAGAAATGCAAGTGGGCAGCTTTGTTTAGATGGTTAATTTTAGGTTTTCAGTAGCTTTTAAGACATAGTTGGTTAAAAGACACAGGACGAACAAGTCCAGTTCGCTGTAATCTTCTCTGTAATTGTTTGAAAATAAATGTAGATAGTTTAAAAAGGGAAAGTTTTTTTTATGTATCAAAAAATACTGAACAAAAGTTTTAAGAAATTCATCACAGACAAGCAATTGTTGGATTATTCTTGCATCTTATAAAACTATTAACGGTTTTTAATGACTTTAATCTACAATAACAAGGTCAAAAAATAAAATTAAAATCAGTTCCAAAACAATTTATGCAGCAACCGTTATTACATTTTCCTGGCAAAAAAGAAATTAACAACTGAAATCAACTGATTTATTAAATATAAATAAAGATAAGTTATACAAACCATTCACCTTAGACTGGAGTATGTATGCCATCCACTGCATTGCGGCAACAATTGCTTGGTTACAAACGGTGGAAGAAGTCAGTACCAAGAAACGCAACAATTACAGTATTACACGAAAGACAAAATGTGTAATTGTGTGCCTGTTACTTGTTTTATTAGTAAAAAATAAAAACACAAGTAAATACGTACACATGTTCGTGGGTTTGGGCCTTTAGTTACGTACACTAAATATAATACAAGTAAAATGTCAGTCTGAAAGCATTGCGTATGGACTAAATATATTTACCAGTAAAAACCCGAAAAGAATTACATCATTTACAGTTGACGTCAGTTCAAACAGTGTCGTTTTAAATATGGGTTCAAATTTGAAAGTGTTTGAAGCAAAAAAGGATAGAAAAAAATTGCGGTTAGCAACAACAGATAATAACCATACACAAAGAGCGAGTTCCCTCTCATTCTAGAATTTGCATAATTGAAAAAAAAACAAAATTAGCTCTTTCATTTATGCATGCATGCATAAATATGTATAAATTATGTGATTAATGCAGGTGTAGACGTAAATATAC
This sequence comes from Ignelater luminosus, assembly GCA_011009095.1. NCBI lineage: Eukaryota > Metazoa > Arthropoda > Insecta > Coleoptera > Elateridae > Ignelater > Ignelater luminosus. Next base: position 66,200 of record VTPC01006681.1, on the reverse strand, counting down.
AGTTGACCTTGACTACTGCATGTTTGTTTTTAAGCTATGTAGTTAGCGGGAGGTGTATTATTCGCTGTTCGTGTATGTATTGTGTTCACCATCCGCACGATGTCCTCCACTTGACCTACGCGACCTACCCTAATAACAATTTTAACGACCAAGTCATTACTCGGACATGCAGGACGTGTACATTCTTCGTCATACTCAGAAACGAACAATAACAACGTATAGCACACACAAAAAGTAGTTTCTATTCGGTGCCGTTTTTATTACGTTTATGCTGATGAATATACAGAAATCCCCGTAATCATGATTTTTCAAAACTTACTCAAGTTTATCATTATTAGAAAAACAAACAAAAACAATAAAATTTTCATTCCCTTTTTTTTGTGAACAAAGGCACTTGGATCTATGTGATTTAAACAATGGCTCAAGATTACGAAGTCTGGCAGTAAAGATGCATATCTCGCTTTGTGAATAACGTCGTAATCACTACCTTCTGTTTTCTAAAAATAACTGACCATGAATACCTTCAATAGAATTGCTACTTATAAAACTGTAATAATTCTTGGATGTAGGAAGATAATTGCTATTTGTGATTAGTTAGGTATATTTTGTGCGACTATTTACAAAATAATTTCCTACAAGGACATCCACATTTTTAACTGGAATATTGTTCATCAAAACACCCATAAAACGCTCGTTTTTATCGAACGAGTGTTCTTCAGAAAAAACAATTTCCAGAAAACAATAGAAAGATTTTAGACATGTTTGAAGTTATCAATATAAAATACAGAGTTTATTAATTAAAGCCTCATATCGCAACTGGAGAAACAATTTTGAGTGGTACTAAATCAAACTTTTCCAAAACATAATAAACGGTAACGTATCAAAATCAAAACTCTATTTCAAGCTAATTACTTACCTCTCCCACACAAAAAGTTCCTATTAGCACCTTCCAGCGACTTTGGTAACCTGAACACTTTACGAGAGATTGGGTAATCAATCCTAGTGGGAAGTAGCGTCTGAGCTGGCAAGGAAGGAAAAATAATCTCTCTAGGACAAACTAGAAAGAATATTCCAGAGATGCCCTAAATGTAATTTCCAAAATTTCACTGGACGATAATGAAGACGAAATAACCTTATCGATCACAAATAATTAAACAAACATAACTTGCATTACAATGATATTACGATGTCCTCTCAATAAACACGACTTCAACCAGATCTTCCCAAATGATGAAACCCAAACTCAAATTGATCGCACGCTTAAGTGACTGCAAGTGTAAGCAAATAGAAAAAAGACAAGTTAGAAAAATCCAAGCAACCGACGGCCTTTTCAGTTTTTCTATCTGGCCAAGTCTTTCTTCTTTAAAGTCACTTTTCTTCTAAGAGCTGTTATCAATATCAAATACAGAGTGCCCTATTCAGTCTTTTTGTCTTTCATTTTAATAACCTTTAGACATTAATAGGTAGATAGATGACACTAATGGAAAGATTTTGCTAGTCTCAGACTAGGGTAAGGGTTATCCTATCTTTGAATGTTGAATTTTGCGTGTGGCCATTTAAAAACGGTTTAGTCTTTCCCAGTTAATTGGACCTTTTGGACCAATCAAGCTTTTTTGAGCAGTCAGACTTTTTGCACTAATATTGCTTTTCAAGTCATTTGAGTGTTTCTGTCAACCTTGATTTTTTGAACAGGTTGGTCTGAACCAATCAAGCTTTCTAGAACGATTTCTTCCAGATCCCCCAAGCATCTCCAACTAGAGCGTGAATGTCTTAAAACTCTTCTGGTTGAATTTTCAAGCTTTTCGAACCGACAAGCCTTTTTGAGCAGGTCGTTATCGGGCTTTTTAAACAAACCGTCTGTTTTTGCGCCGATCGGGCCTTTTCGGATTCTACAGAAATCTAATCCTTTTCGGACCGCGTCAAATTTATCTTGGACGAGGAGGGCCAGGTCGTGTTTCAAGATATGAGCACTTGTTAAGACAAACCTAGTAAGGTAAAAAATGCTCGAGATACTTCGTTATCGTAACTGGTAGGAATGTACCAAATATTAGAGTACGAAAGCTCATTGTATCTTTGTAGACTTACGACTCTATAAAAAGCTTTTCCAAACCTTTAGGGTAAGATTCTGTTTAATCTGATTCTAGAAACATCGCTACAAACAATACTTAGCAAATCTAAAATTAATAATAAAAAAATCAGAAAAGAAGTTGTCCTAAACCTAGAGTATTACTAAATCTTGTGAAGCAGAAAGAGATACAATAAAACTCGAAAGACTACTCCAGAAAGCGAATATCAAAATTTGGTGTGATTAAGATGGATGAACATATTATGGAAATTGACAAAAACGATTCCATCAGAAAAGCTGCTAGACAGTCTGTGAGGAAGATCTACAGTTCTACAGAAGCCAATATCGATAACGTAGAAATTAGGAAGTGGAAAAGAATGTTAAGTAAAGGCTGTTACAAAGGAAATGTATAGAGGACGCAAAGGTTGCTGCGTCGTGCTGATTACGTTCGGATCCTTCATTTCTCAGACTGTAACAGCCCGCCCAAAATATTTTTCCTCTCTTCCTACCTCCAATTTTATCTATTCTTATCCAGACTTGGTTTTTATAGTGTACATTGATCAGGGTCAGCTCACTAATTTTGCTCCTTTTTTATATCCTACTCATTAAATCCTTCAGCTGCAATTTTCGAAAAACCCTAGACTATCAAACTTCAACACGGTGACCAGGAAAGTAAACTTGATCGAATCTGCTGTTTAAGAAACCTTTGTCTAAACGATTCTAAGAGAAAAGATCATTTATCGAAAATACAGAAACAATACCATGATAATTATTAATTACCAGACAGAAAGGAAGTACATAGCTACAAATTCATTTTGAAGTTTGCTCTTGAAAAAAGAAAAATGTAACCGTGTTTTGAAACAAAGAATAATATCACAAGGATAAGTAGTACAATATCCGTTTCCAATTCCGATTTCTTCAGATTTAAAATATCACAACATCGATTGAATAACTTCTTTGAAGGGTAAATCAAAATTTAAAACAATAAAACAAGAATCTGTAAATTTCATATCGCACATATTTTGTAAATAAAACACTGTGTGTAAATAAAAGATTTATTTTCCTGTTTTATGAGTACTAAAGTGTTGTGGAGGTAATTTAGCGTAACCATCTGAGGATGGACGTTTTATTGCGTACCCTAGATTTAACTCCCAGTTTAATATAACTTATATTCAACAAGGAGAAGTAAGTCAACTATGGAGTTGTCATCTTTAAAACGTCGTTTTATAATATTTCCGGCGTATTTATTTCTATGACAAACAAGTTTTCAAAGAGATGCTGCATTTCTATGTGTATTGATGCCTTTTATATTTTTATAAAGCGTTCTTTCAGTTGGAACGCAATTTAGAAAATCTCGTAGATTGACAGTGAACAGGAAATTAGAAAAGAGCTTTCTTTCGGTCTTTTCAAAAAACTGTCTAACATTCTTTACTAATTAATAAACTTCTCATTCTAACAGTTCTAAGTAGTCTGCACTCTTTTGTTTGTCAATCAAGGCGCTTATTGTATTCTTCAAACAATTGTGTGGTATGGAGTAGAAGGTACAAACATAAACAAATTGTTTTCCTACAAAAAGATGATGGTAGAGCACAGTTCTTTCAAAAGGGAGGCTGGATAGATCTAGAAAAAAACCTCCTCAAACAAAACCTATTAGAACTAAGTTCTGTGTTGCCATAATTCTTCGGTCTCCTCTAAGAGCGCTAGCACCACTTCTTGTTAGGTAAATCATCCTGCCAACTCTCTTTCATAGAGTCTATCAATTTGATTGTATCTGAATCGAACAAAAATTACATGACAGATGGTCTAGAACAGTATTTCTTAGTCTTTTGAAAGTTGAGTAGATTCTTGACCAATTTCCACTTCGTGGGGTTCAACTAGCTTGAAGACTCCAACAAGCCCAAAAGATTAATTAATTATGATGTAACACACGACTGAGCATCACATTGTGTTTGGTCTTAGAAGTGCTAAGAAACAAATATGTGACATATTTATCTTGTTCATTCGCCTGCCTCTCGTCATAACCACCATGTTGGAAACGAAGACCTCCAACCTGCAGTCATTCATTTCACACCTCTCTTGGCATTCTGCCTTTTACGAGCTACTCTTCTATATTTCCTGCGATGTTTACTAACTTGGAGTAAACAGTTTTGAGTGTTGAAAAGTGATCTAGAATCCAACACAGTATGTTCAGGTTTTCAGGTTTTCACGTTTTAGTGGTTTGAGATTCCGAAGATCTGTTGACTTCGCAATTCTGACTTTCCTAGCTTCATTTCACTGTTTCACTGCAGATATACTACAATCTCACGTCACCATTTCGAAAGAAATCAATAAATTTCAACGAACTTAGAAGTTCTCATAGCCAACTAATGCAGAGTCAACTAGAGACTCAGGCTCGTCATCAGCAGAAGTTGGTTCTTTCCCTTTCGCTCCAAAATGACTGAGGATACCTGTAAGCTTCGGTTGGATCTCGACACTCGGCCATCAACAACTTGGTCTGTAGTGCTTTGGTTGCAGCCTTCGTCAGTTCTGAAGTGCATTATTGGGTGGAAAATGCTTTAGGAAAAGGGTAAGTTCTTTGCCACAAGTCATTAGGCCTATACATCCAGGTCCTTTCTTTCCGTAGCCAAGAAGAGAAGAGATTAAGCTACGTTCATTAACGAAATCGGTCGGAGGATATCTATCTTTTGTTTATTCAATTGTTGTGTGTGTTGGGTACACAGCCTGCATGAATTGTTGTAAATAATTTGTTTTACCTAAAAACTCAGCTTACAGTCAACGATGTGAAAGTTAGAAATGAGCAATTTTCCATATCTCTTAATTTACTTTCATGTTTGTACAAAAAACGAAGTGAAAAGAATAGAACACAACTTATCTCATAAAATAGTGAGTAAACAAAATTATCTTTTATTATAAGCAAAAATAGCAATGTCGAAATGGATATTCTGAATTGGTCAACTTCTCTTCTGTTTTGCATTATGAATAAATACAAAAATTCGTTTTTAAACTATATATTTAGTGTAAAAAAACAATTCTTAATAATAAATTCTGCACAATAGCTGCATAAAATAACAATCAAGCAATAACAGTACTAAAAGTTTTAGCACGTATTGAAACAAAGAAAGCCAAGTATTAAAATGGCGCCATAAAATGTGCAATAAACAAAATAATTTTATAACTATTTAATGATATCAAAAATATCTCTTATCAAAGATGACATTAACGAAGCCACAAACTGATTGCTTAAATGGCTTATTACGTCCTTCTATATATTTTCTCTGTAATTTACACAAATTAAGGAAACATAAACAAATAGTAATAATAATAATACGAATATTAAATACTTTCTGCAAAAATCAAAAATAGAACAAGTTGTTGTCGGCAATGTTTCTTTCATGCACGGAAAGGAACTAAAAATCAAATTTATAACTTTACCCTTGCACCTAACCTTGTGCATATAGCATCCAATTCTATAAACAACATAAAACTTGGGAGGTTCAAAGTGCATAATGCAAATATTGGCAGTGTGACAAAACCGCATCACGTAAAATGCAGCTGCCGCCTGATTTATTTATTTATTCTGGATGTCTGTGTATTTTATACGACGATAAAAGTATTACCAACGTACAAAATGTAGCTTCTTTAATTCAACAGCTTCAAAATATTTTGCCTGTTGATTTATTTAATGTCTTCGTTGCGAATAATGTACATTTATACAATTACAACAACAAAATATAAATTTTAAACCAAAAATAAACAGTCTTAAAGGAATCTTGGCGTTTCGCAACTATTCATTAACATTATGCAGAAAAAAATAAATTAGAATGCAGCTCTAGAATAATCCTGGGGCAATATCAGAGAAGAAACAATGTGAGAAACAAAGTAAAAAAAAGCTTGAAAAGTGACGTCACCGATTACTGAGATTGCAGTCCCGGTATTCACTTATGCCACTAAGGAAACCCGCGAAGAATCTTACTGATGGTAATGACCGTACAAAGATTCGGCCAGATTTATCATAACTTCCAAAAGGAGAATATAGCAAATCCTTCTGGTTGCAAGTCTTTTCATTCAACAACTTCCTTTTGTTAAGAATATACCTAAGTTTCAATTTCTGCATTTTAGTGAATTTAGATTTTCCCAACCTGTTTTTTTTTCTCCTCCACTCTACCATTCAAGGCTAGAGACCCATATACGAAGAGCTACCTGTAGGTATAATCTCAACAAAAGCTTGTTAAACCATTACCAAACCAATTAGTACTATTATGCAGGCCGTATGCTGATCTCTTTCCTTCAAAAGTCAAACCATGCACAGTTAGTTCCAGTGCGGAAAATATATCAGTAGATCTTGTCGAGAATATCTTCTTATGGGCACCACATGGCTTGATCCTTATAGGATGCAGTTTACTTTTGCTGATTGTTTTAGGGACAAGATGGAGCATCGAGCGGCTCTTGCGCTACGGTTGCATTATCACACTCAGCTGCCACTACAACACAGCACTGCCGCGCTACCACCTCCACCGAACAGGCAGTCACTCCCAAGAAACAACTATATTTAACCATCCCGGTTATAGAAGTGTAAGACTCTCATATGTACTCTCAGCTTCCTGAAGAGAACCGTAATGCAAAATCGATTTGCTTGCTTAGTCAACAAACCTAACAAGCTATGTAACTGTGATAGATTTCATTGTGAATTCCTACGATAGCTTCAACGTCGAGTAATATTTGTTGGAAAATGTTCTGAAAGGGCTTGGTTCAATAATAGTTTGCTGAGCCAGCTGTCAACGGGTCATATCTTTGTGGTAATAGTGGCAGATTTACAAACTTATACGTATACCTGAGTTCTTTAGCTTTATATTAAACATAATGGGTTTCTGTCGCAATTTCTCCTGTTCGAGGATGAGCGAGGGTAAAATTTAGTTCCTTTAGTAGAGCAAAAGTGCATCTAACCAAAGATTAGAAAGATTTTTTAAAAAACTGCCCAAGAGATTCCAAAAACGATCAACATGTGCAAAAACAGAAATGCATTTATTTATATCGTTTTTACAGAAATAATTAATTTTTTAACGGAAACGTTTTTTGGTCCATTCGGTATTTTCTACATCTTCAGCTTCATAAAGTGTTATCCGCGCCTTACATTCAAAATTGCTTATTTCAATTCTTACATTTGACTTAATAGTATATCTACGCCCATGTTTACAATCGACGCGAAGAGCAAAGTCTGACTTGACACCATTAATGCAAACAATTGAAGGTCAATAACTATTATCTCCATTTTTGCCAGAGTTCTCCAATAAATACTGGCCATCAACCTTCCCCATTAATCATCTACAAGCTACATTCACAAACTTTGATTTGATTCGGTCCTGCACTCATCCAACAAGAGCTTTCTTCATGCCGTACGGAACAACTCCACTATCACCACCTGCGACAACTTAAAGACTGCTAAAATCTCCCCGGTATTATTCAATTTGGTCATGGACGAGCTGCTCGACTCCCTGTGTAACCTTGAAGCAAGCATCGAACAGGTGCAGTCATTTCTTCGATCAACTCCGAATGACGACGAACGTGGAGAAATGTTTTGTATTATTAGCGGGGATGGTCATTCGCACGACACGCACCTTCCAATGTATGAGCAGAGTGATCCCCCAGCTCAATATCCAACAGTATTTTCCATATCTTGGCGAATCTTACAGCTGCTGTGGCGTTTTTGAGACTAACATAGACTTAGTAGAAACTCTAATAACTGCACTGTTAAAATCACATCAAAAATTGTGCATCATTAAACAATATCTAGTTCCAGGTTTACTAGCTAGATTCCAATCGCTGATAGTCTACAGACGCACCCAAGTTACATTGATAAGCTGGTGAGGGAAAGCGTCAAAAACTCTTGCATCTACCGATTACAACACCTAACGGATATCTATGTCGCAGCTCGACAAGGAGGCCTAGGAGTCATGTGTTACATAGATTCCATCCCGACCATCATCCTGAAATCCTTAATAATCTTACCGCCGTTACACATCACGCCATCCTCAAGTCAGTAATTTCCTGGGGATAAACACTCTTGCTTTCGTTTCGAACGCTTATTCCTACGTAACGGCCATTCTGTTACAGAAATACGCAGATTCTGGGGGGATACTCTACAAGGATTTACCTTCGGAAATGGAGTGTGTCAAGGCTGTTATCTTGCTTGCAGCAGCAGTTGGCAATTCCGCGTAGTGTCCGTTCGGTGCAGATGTCGGCAGTGGATCCTCCCGGTCCTTTCCCAGTGCATATGCACTGGTCCGTGTCAGGTGCGTCCGGCCCCCCGCCAACTCCGAGTGGCGCGTCCTGTTGCAGCTGCTACTGACAACCTTCGTTCTGGGGGGCGGAGGTAGTCAGGTAACCAACCTTCTTGTGTTTGAGTCGCACAGGTCCCCGGAGCCTGTGTCCCTTTTTCCTCGCGTACGTCGTTGCCTAGGAGGAGAGGCACGATTATTGGCGCGGATGTTTGACTTCCGTGCTCTCCCGGATGTCCGTAATCCGAACGCGTCCCGGGCCGCGCCGCAAATAGGTTTACGGCCTCGAAGTTCCCATCACCACTGTCACCGTTTACGCCTGGCGGTCGCTACCGAACTCACCCCCTACATCGCGCGAGTAGGGCTGACTCTGAAAGCTGTTTGTATGCCGCATCACCAATAAGTTTATCGCGAGTGTTAGTTCTCCTTTTAAGAACGTTGTGCACTTCTTCTCCAACAAGACCACCAGAATCAACTTTAACATCACCCGCGACAGCCGATGGATATCTAACCATATCCATCGCACCTGTCGCGGACCCAACAACGGCCTTCTCCACCACAGTTCGGCACATCACCGTTACTGCAGTGGGCACTCAACTAACAACTTCAAAATTTCTGACACGCAGGGGTCATTGACCTCTAATACAACAACCTCGCTTAGACGCTATCCAGGGTCGTTCCAACATCACGAAGCGGTCTCAAAACAACATCAGCCGACTCACCACTCAATATCAGAAGCCTTCGGTCACATAACAACTATTCAATAAGCCACGCCTAGCGGGCGCCGCCCATCACACCAGGTAGAACCACCAATTGCCAAATGCCGCCCGGTTCACTTTAGCATTAACATCAGTGCTATTACTGGACGCCGCCACCAACTCCATGCTGCCAACGGCCAAAGTGCCACTCCGACTTTCAACAGTTGGTCCAGTGTCGATGAACGCAAACGAAGAACATCTTCTGCCTCGCACACCAATAATATACGCCATCCTGATAGGCTGAAAAAGTCCCAGGAGGGACTTATAATGGTCTCTCGCTTCCGGCGGGAAATCAACATTGAAATCATCAAAGTCATCATCAGCAATAGGGAACCACCAAAATTCTGGTCGGATCAACTAACGGGCAACATCCTCGACACTAAAAGGGGGAAGGTCTCCGTCGAGGCTGCAAAATGTGCTCTAAGGCCACGTGATTTCATTATAGGCAGATTAGCCGCCACCGCCGATAGGAACAACAGGTGGTCCACAGAAATCGAACCCAAAATCTGAGGAGAGAGACAAATCACCGCCATACATTGGGAAGGTCAATCAAAAGTAGCCTATTACTCTATTCCCTCCATTTCTGGAAGCGCTACGAAGATACCCGGAGGGTGAGATTTTTTTCCTTCCTCTTATTATAGAAGCGCAGAGTACTTGAATACCCTTAAATAATATACTACTTCAGTGCCTTCAAATGCAAGAAAATTTTGCAGAATCTTGTTCGCGATATCATTTAGGGCCCCCCCCCCCCCGAGCATCATAATTCACAGCCGGATTTCTAAAGCAATTTAGAGGAGGTTAAATGAAGGGCGGCTCATCATACCCCACTAGTCGGTCGACTACAAGTTCGTTTATGAGAGCCATTAAGTAAACGGCCTCGTCTATCATGTTTTACAATCCCTCAGGAATCGCATGCTTGCTTAAAGGCTTTGGACCTTCTCCCCTCCTCTTGGGAAGAGAATACACATTGATACTTTTTCTTCTGTTACAGGTATCCTAGAGACGGTGTAAGACGACCTTGCCCTAAGCCGCAACCAAGACAATTATTAACATAACAACTGCATAAAAGGAGTAACTATCACTTGACTCCTTCTTTTAGCTACAAGCTGATTTACGTTTATAATTTCGCAATTAAAAAGTATTAATAACTTGCTTGAATTTTATTATTAAACGCGATGTGCATTTATCAATTGTTTCCATAGCCTACTACTTGAACAATTCGAACATGAAAAGGAAAAAAGGTCATAATTTATTTATTTAAAAAAAATAACTATGTCAAGTGGTATATCGTTAGAATCGTTGAAAAAGGGCCTTTTTTATAAAGTCATGGCCGACTATGGTTTCCATTAGAAAAAACATAAACTTGTGTCATAACTCAAACATTACAGCTTAAATAAAAAATTCGGTTAGACTGTATTATTAAGCACATAATTACCTGCAACTTTCTCCTTTACACATTTTTTCTAAAATCGATAATAACAGAGCCATAGGAACCGAACAAAATAACAAAAAAATTGTTTTTGCAAGATATCTAGTTAGCCATGCATTTTTTCCAAAAAACAAAAAGCTCATTAAATTGAGCTCGTAAAACTGCAATTCTTTCCCCATTTAATCGTCTCTCTATCTCCGCTAGTTTCAGAGATCTCCATACTAAACATCTAAAAAAAAACTCACCCTGTATATTAACTTCGGTTTCCAGTCTACTTGCTTATGAAATGTCTTGCTTGTGAACCAAAGTTTTATTATTATTATTTGTGCTGTTCCATTTTTAGGTGTTCTTACCTGGTTTCTGCTTAAGAATTCTTATTTAAATTTTTAAAGGTGAAAACAACAAGAAACATTCTCGTTAAATATAATCTTGATACTAAATTTCAACGTATACTAGATCTCGTTTTGAATCCATAAGGAAACAGTCATTCCGCCTGTACATCCATGCAATCAGCAAAGCCATTGGAGTTGTTTTTGATTAATTTCGAAATGCACATACATAGTCATGATATTATCTTGAAATGTATCTTATGTATCCTTCCAGGATGAGATTGTTTATAATTAAATCTGCACCCCCGTCCGGTAAGTATCGAGATTACTCATTTTATTATCATAGATCCATTTATGGCCCAGGGAATGTATTATTAACACGGTAAGAATCAGCTTCAACTAGGATTTCAATACTAATACGTACGCATGTATTTGTCATACACGAGTTAAGAGCGTTGGTGTATCAGTGGATGTCTAACGAGTTGTGAATAAAGTCGTCAACCACCTAGAGTAAGTAATCAACTCTGTAGGGGTTCGCGCGTGTACCTCTTTTGGTTTTCAACGTCTGGGACAGAAGCGTTCACATTTGGTTTTTAGAACAACCTCTAATTTTTTTCCCTTGCTCTCTCTCTCTCCTTTCGTCTGTTTCGAAAGATAATCGGCGTTTTCTATTAATAATATTATATGTGAATGTAGTATGAGAAAGAATGTGGGAGGAGATATTTATATACCTACACACCACACACTCTCTAAACAAATTTAATTTATCAACGTTACAAATAACCTTCAGTTTGCGTTTCTTATAGTTGTGGGAATTTTTTTATTTATTTGGATTGGTATGCCAAAGTCACACACAAATGGTGCGGATGCCGGCAAAGTGTGTGATTTTGACAGTTTTCGAAATAAGCTCGCGTTTAAAAATGGAAGTCTTTGATTTGTCCTGCCAGAGACAACTAATTCACATTTGCACCTTATAAATTCGAATTATCTCACCTAAGCGGGTTTATTTTTGACATCAAACAGCTTCAAAGGCGATTACAAAATTAACAGTCTTCATTAAGATTTTTTTCTTTTGGCAGTCACGGGTTATTATTTGTGAATACTTACTAATTTGCTTATTTTTATCTAGTATTCGTGAACAAACCATAATTTTGGGGTTTGTAGTTTTAGCTTGAGAAACTAAACAAGAACGAGTTCCTTTAAAATTTATCTTCAAATGTTACACAGTGTGTCGCGCCGAAGGCGGAACAGACAACTCCTATGTAAAATTTTCTTGGCAAATCCAAGGCATTCTAAAATTTCTTATCAACACATATATGATTTGAGTGTGATGCTTAGATTGAATAGATGAGAGGCGTTACCAAATATTCTCTTTCTTAACCTTTATTTTGACGATTTTGACAATCCTTCTTGTTAATCCTGAGCATTTAAGTTACCATTCAGTACTATAATAATCTTAGACCAATAAGTAAGCGTATCTGGAGGAGTAACAAAGGTAAGATCTGAATGTTTACATATATCGTAGTCAACCCGCCCGTAGTGCTCTTGATTTTACTATATTCTTTGTTCAAGGAAATATTTCAGGTCTTTTTCGCAGAAGATATAGCAGACTGTCGCTTAAGCATCAGATTATTTTAAATATTGTCCGTCTAGTTCAAAAATTCTAATCGGGAAAAAACAGGATCGGACCTAGAAGACTTGACTGGTCCGAAAAGCCAAACCATTTGTAATTTAAAAATCAGATCCAATCTTGCCCAAACTCATACTTCAGATAAGGCTGCTTCCAAACCTACGAAACCAATTTAAACTAAAATATTTCATTCCATTGTTCTCAACTCTTAGGGTTAAGCCTGACGCATGCCAGTTCCTGCATTGTTTTAGTTTCTTGGTCACTTTTACTTAAGTATCTTTGCAATAGCCCAGTAGCGCCCAATCGGACGAAATTCAGGACAGTTTGGCGGATTTTCCTCTTTTTTACAAAATCAATGTTTTCAGAATTCAAAAGTTAAGTCTGGCCAGAATAGTGGGGGAATGTTTTGGTTACGATATAGAGGTACTAAACTTTTTTGTATGCATTCTTGCCTGTAGACTTCGCCTCCAATTGTATCAATTGTATAAAATGTGGAGCTTTTAAGTCCACAAGAACATATGGCCTGGTATACAAGACATTTTTTCCCGAATGTATCCATTTTATTAATTGCTTTTTACGCCCTTTTAACGTCCCAAGGGCTGTAATGAATCATTACATCGCTGTTGTAGGTTCCACGGGAGTAAGTAATATTACAGTATCGACTGCAACAAATTACTTTCCTCCCTTGGTACGTAAATAACTATTACATAATCTCAGTGCCGTAACTAGCAATTCCTGTGCCGTGTGCAAGAATTTGCATTTAGGCCCCGTAATTAATTACGTGTGTGAAAATAATAAAACAAATATGTTACAATAGATTTTTGATAAGATTTATACTGAGCCATACATCTCCTGAACTATTGAGTGTACCAAGAAGACGCATATGACCTTTTTTGTGGAGAATGTTAAGTTATTTAATTGTTTATAGAGGAGTAAGGCAAGCTCTGACCGCGGAGACTTTTTACCACATTTAGAGAAAAGGGTAATGAACACATTGGGATACTGAAAACTTTTTTTTTACATTCCCGGGTTTCGGTGTTTTTTGGTCTAATTTTACTGTAGTATACCTGTTTTCGCAAACACATGTACGCGAAAACACAAGTATAGTGACTACGTTGCTGTATTCATACTGCAAGTTAACATAGGCACGTTGAAAATATCAGTCAGTTCTCCCATTCATTCGAATGTTCGTGTTGGTGAGCAGACATCTAGGGTCTAAGTAAGGCAAAATCTAATCGCCAAACCGGCCAGCAGAAAGGCGGAAAAATTTAAAATTTAGAAATATAATTTCTTGTAAACAGCATTTTGTGCTCCCTCCAAGTAGGCCCTGTTGCACCTGCCTAGTTACGGCACTGCATAATCTGGTATCCATTGTAAAATTGAGGTCTTGGTAAGGTACTGCTATCCATCTTGACGTATATTTCGTCATCCATAAGGACACAACTAGTTTGGTTTTAAATCAAAAGGACGTGCAGTCTTCCATAACATTTCTTTGATCGTATTTGTTGCCCCTCATTCCTTTTCGGCCTTTCTGCTTTTTGTAAGTCCGTATGCTATTTCTCTTTTCGATATTTTGTACAGTATCTACGCTAACATCTTCCTTTTAGGCTATTTCACGCACAGACATACATTTACTCGACTTTAACAGCTTCACAACATTCTTCCCCAAACTTTTTGATTATTTAGAAAACCGCCGACTTTGAACATTTTGTGGTTTTTTTGCGAGTTTTTGTAAAGACAACTTTTCTGGACGCCACTTCTGCACGATTAGTTTTCTAGTCTCAATACTAATTAGATAGTTGCAATTTAAAGTTTACCATAAAATTAAATGTGCTCGTTTAGTAAAATGTAAAACGCCAGCATCTGATTGTCTTTTGGGCCTTATGGCCCAAAACGTGTTTCAGTTGGGGCTACTCTCCCAATTGACATCCGCTTCTGAATAGGCTTTGTATATTAACTAATCTCGAGATGACCCCAGTGTAGGAATTTTTTGGAAATGAAAATGTCTAGCTAGAACCTACAGTCGAAGTTAAGTTGATTTTGATTTCGTTACTGAAATATTTTGGGAATTTAGATCCAACCATACATTTACCAGTAGTTGATGCATTAAAGTAACAGACCTACCTTTACATAATGCCTTTAAGATTCAAGATTTTCTAGACACTAGAAATCTAATTTTCACCCCTTTGTATGCTAGAACGCCGTCGCTGTCTTCTGTTTGAAAACGAGTCGAGATCAGCCTTCCATTAATTTTTTCAAAGAGCTAATTACGAAGACAGGTCAGGCTACGCTCTCCAACGTGACCCAAATCCGGGTTTCGCGCCCTTAATCCACCTTTTAAGAGAGCTAAATACGGGTTGGACTTCGCCATCACACGGATCAATTTCAATGATCCAAGGCCAGCCTTCGTCATGCATTGACTCTCTTAAGAATGCTAAATACCAACACAAAAGAAACAAACTCGGGTATTTTGATTTTAGCTCTAGTTTCGAGAAATTAGGCAGGCTAATTCGTAATACATAATGAATACCACTTATAATTGATTCGAATTTAATTTTAACTTTTAACAATTCAAGGTGCAAGAACATATTTACCGCAATCGGTTAATTTAGTTTGCTTTTAAGACAGGTATTATTCTAGAAACTTAATTTTGCAATCGGGGGATTAAACGAAAACTTCCCTAACTTAATTCATCTCCTTGAAAGCCTTAATTAGTTATTCAATTAATCTTCCACTACGGAAAGGACACGTTAACTATTCTCCTGTGTAAAGCAACATTTTTCCTTTACATAAAAAATTAAATTAGATTCTAAAAATAGATTCAGTTACAATTCGCCTTTTAATATCCGTAACAACATTTTTGAAAACAATAGAAATAGTTCGTTTGCTATTGTTTGTGCTAAAAATAACAAATGGAAGTAAATGCCAAAATAATACTTGTTACGTTAGTAGTCCTTGCAACAAGAGCCAAACGATTACTAACGAATAGGTCAGTCACACATCCTTCTCTATTTCTGAACTTTAAAAAAATTCTACATAAGTCTGGTTATTTGCAGACCAAAAAGTCATTACACTTTAATAATGTTAAATGACCGAAATTACTTACAAATGTTTTCAATTTGAAAAATTACTGTTTGTTAAGTTCAGAATCCATCAATGTAAAGGAAACCTTCACACTTGCCCTTTTGAGAAAAACAAATTTATTAAATTACATACGTGGGATTATAAGCGCGAACACTACTTGGACAAATCAATATAGTTTTAATAAAATCCAAGAAAATTGAAATTGGTTTCTTAATGCTAGTTTAGGTTTTTCTACATTCAATAAAGAAAATGCAAATTGAGAAATTTCTTCTGAAAAGGAAAAGAGAGAGAGTACTATTAATCTAACAAACAAGATAAAACGAAAAACTTCTATTTGATCAAGTTACCACGTAACGTAAGAGAAAACTGTTCTAAAACGATCTTTTCAAATATTGAAAGTGAAAAGTTTTTCCCATTACTGAACTTTGTAGCGAAAGTTATTCTTGAATGTTTTGAAATTGGCTGTGGCGCCATCTGTGTTTTTAAATTATGGATTATTTGTGTGTAATCCATCGTTTTCCTCCTTTTTTATATATATAATGTATATAATAAAACTTCATATTCATCTTCCCATATTTTAAAACAAGATTCCTGTAAAATCACTAATTTCATATTTTTGACATACCAGCCATTGTTAGTATTGTTCAATTCCATGTACAAAGTGGTGATCTAATGAACACTTTAAAAGCTATTAACACGCCAAATTATCTTCCCTTAATGTTTGCATATTTAATCTTAAACCATCTAAAAAGAAACCCCCATTAAGTTCTGGGTAAGTCCGTCGAATTTGTTATTTTCCACCGTCAGCATATTTTCATGGTGTGATTCTTCTGTTTTTATGTTCGCAATCTAAACATCCCTTATCGAACTTTCTCTCGACCATCTTAAAGGTGTTTAATAAAGTTGACTTAATTCAATTAGATTCACGAAGGTGCAGCAGATTCTATGCGGCTTGATATGTCACATTGTCAAGTCTTGATGAATCGACGATCTTGGTGCAGCATTTTCTATTTTCACCCCGGTAAAGATTGCAAGGCAATCTATGACATTTCAGATTTTGAAGAACCTATAAAATGTTTCGTTACCTCTGAGCAAATTCAAATATAAATGGATGCAGTTCCTTCATTATTATTGTTTGAATAATAAATTCTCACCTTTGCTTTCTGGACTGTCAACTTTCTCACACCATTGTGTTCATTTTTATCAGAGTTCAAAAAAAAGAAAGTTATCACTTCCGATATATGTTTATTGTTTGTTTGGATTGTATGTTCCCGATTATCTTCAAAGGTATTGGACAGATCTTGATGCTGTTGTCACTGGCGATGACGTATAGAGTATGAGTCCAGGAAGAGTATAGACTCTATAAGTCGTCAGTGAAGGTTCGTGACTATTTTCTGTTGGTGGGTAAAATGCATACAGGATTTGATCCCGGAAGGTTAGTCTGTATGAGCGGTTAGTAGTGGGGTCCATGACTTTTGTTTGTTAGAACTATTGAATCGATTTCGATGCGGTTTTCACTCGCATACAGGCCATAAGCCCGGGAAGGTTATAGGTTGTATAAGCAAGCAGTGGCGGGTCGTTACTGTTTTGTGTTTAACTATTCTGTGTTGTAGAAATCTCATCTCTAAATTCCCTTAAAAAATACAAATCTGAACAGACACAAGAGCATTTGCGAGAGAATGAATACGATAATCAATCACAAATATTTATATCAGGAAATTTTCGAAAGAATAAGAAATCATTCTAAATTCGTTATTGACGGCTTTGAGTTCGCATCATTTCTCTCATACGCTATAGCCAGCTTGATGATTCTTACCAGGAAAGGCTTTTAATCATTAGTCTTTTTTCTTTCTCTCGCAAGCTATATTAAAATGTCGTTGTAATTCTACTAACGGCAGTGATAATACCATTGATACCATCGTCATGCCAGAGAAATTGCACGAATAATAGGTACTACTACTAAAAACTAAAATTCTTTTTTAACTCATTGACCTTATGACGCTGTTGCGAAACCCATTTAACCAATACGTATTTCTTTTCTACATTGCTCACCGCAGACGGGCCGTTTGGAGGCAGAGTCTGGCCCCTGCCCTTATTTAGCTCTTAAGAAAGTTAGTGGAAGGTGAAGCACGAGGTGGGCGGACGGAGGATGCAGCCTGATAAAATTTGCCACCGCAGGTGACCCTTTGGAAGGCAGAATTCGACTTTAGCCTTTATTTATGTTTCTTTAAAAGAATAATGTAGGGTAAAGCTCCTCTTGCTCGTACATATTTAGTTATCTTGATTAGGCTTATGAAGTGTAAATGCCGACTGTGGTAACCCGTTGCGCGGCAGAGTTTGATTCTTGTTCTGATTTAGCTCTCTTAAGAAAGTTAATGAGGGGGGGGGGTTAAAGCATGAAGTGGTCAGCTTAATACGTGCTTGTATTCAGCAAAGCTCAGACTTTGGCCGCTGCAGGTGTCCTTTTGGAAGGCAGAATTCCATCTCTGTCTTTATTTATCTTTCTTTAAAAGGATAATGTAGGATGAAGCTCCTCTTGCTCGTACATTTTTAGTTTTCTTGATTAGGCTAATGAAGGGTAAATGCCGATTTGGTCCACCGCACCGCAGGTGACCCGTTGGGGGACAGAATTTGACTCTTGGTCTTATTAGGTCTCTTAAGAAAGTTTAACAGGGGGTTAAGCTTGATAAGTGCTCGTATTCAGCGAAACTCAAACTTTCGCCATCGCAGGTGTCCCTTTGGAGAATTTGACTCCTGTCTTTATTTATCTCTCTTTAAAAGGTTAATGTAGGACAAAGACTCTCTTGCTCGTATTTCGTTTTCTTGATTAGGTTAATGTAGGGCGAAGGGCGAAATTGGGCGTCTGTTGGAGGATGGAATTCGACTTGTGTTTACACTTAGTTCTCTAAAAAGAAAGAATTCTGATCAGTGGTCGCTGTTTTGGCGAAGCCGGTGTGCTGATGTAGAGATGCCGCAGTGGAGCAGTAAGGCTGCTGTCTTGTAAATCAAAATTCTGCAGCATTTTACTCCTCGATTTACATAGAGCAACAGCGTTGGTAGCTCTAAACTGGTTACTGAATTTTTCGATAGTCCAAAGTGTGATGTCCGGGAAAGCACGGACTTTAATGTAGTTCAAATACAGTGAATGGATTCTTGTCAAAATGGCTATTAACAGATATTAGATGATCATTATCCGTTTCTCGCTCTAGATGATATTTTGACTTTGTATGGAAAAAATATTTCTAAAGCATTAGATTTATTCCGACTTTGTGTAAAACAAGCACGACTCTTAAAAGAAGCG
>VTPC01006681.1:0-35231 GCA_011009095.1 Ignelater luminosus | reverse complement strand
AAAGTCGCATTTCTGTAGAATGGAAACACATCAAAAACTATGTAATCTCTTTATTCTTTTTTGTGCTGAATTTAAAAAAATACTCATTTTGATTGTATACTGTTTAGCGCCTGAAAATCTGCTCAAATGCACAAAAAATGTGGCTTTTCTCATTTTTTGACAAAAAAAAAACAGTTTGAGATTTTTCGCAAAGTAAAATCAACGGTAGATTTGAATTTCTTACACCAAACAACTCGTAGAATCATCAGGACATCCCAAAAAAATTTCTAGTTGCTCAAACTCACTCAAAAACAGCAAAAATACCAATAATGAAAACCTAAAGCATTTTTTTCCTACGTCCATGTCAAAAGCCAGGCCGGTAACTGCTAGATTGTTATAAAATTCACAATAGCAAACAAAGATAGACAGTTAATAAACGAATTCCTTTAGAATAGCCCTCGAACTGGTCTACTGAAAAAAGTACCTCCTACAGAATGCCCATTGGCCTTTCGTTCAAGCCAACTGTTTTCTTTTACTGGACGGACGTTAACAATTCTGTCAGTACTTATGGAATTCCTTTCAGTGATGATAAATAAGTTAAATATATTAAAGTCTTTGCGTTTCAAGATTATAATATATACGAGAATAAAGATGTTTTCCCAAGGTATGCCAATGTCTATTTTTGTAGAGGGTTTGTGATAGAGGCTTAACATGTTTGTCAAGGATCTCCTGGATGTAGTAATTTTCGTCTTCATGTTGTGAAAGTGAGTTTCCGTCGCCCTCCCGTAAGAAACATCCCACCAGACCATGAACTTCGATGGGCTTTGAGTTCTCATGACGTTTTTTGCATTTTCCAAGATATCTTTGAACAATATAGCGTAAATTTTATCATTTTGGCGGTTAAATGCCTTTTTTACGGTGAACACTTTTTCATCAGTAAAGAGAATTTTTTGAACGTTGTGTCGCGTGTGCAACTGCTTGGGGTTTTCGTTTCACTCAGGAAATGGACACACCTGTGGCTGTAAGCATTGAGTTTGAGCACGCACGGTACGAGGCCTGTCACTTTTCTTTCGGTCATTGATGAAACAAGTCTCCATGAGCTTCTTCAAGTTATAAAAAATGAAGTTTTTACTTACACCCTGACTTCTAACAAACTCAATATTTTGGTTGCACTCATCCCAGACATCCATATGGCTTTCATTACACAACGCAGCTCGTTTTTGAGCTGATTCTGGAAATTGAAAGCTTGCTTACAAACCGCAGTTTCATTTTGAAAAATCCCCAAAGAGTTGTTTACTAATTCTTGGTCTAGAATCGCCAGAAGAAATTTTATTGAAATCGACGAAAGAATTTTGAGAAATTCTTGTTACATTTCATTCACTTATAGTGTAAGAAGCGACAGAAATAAACATCATTTAGACTATACAATCTTGATCAGGAATTCGACATTTGCAATACCTGCTAGTGTAAGTGCAGGTAATCTTCTATCATCTTTTCTGTTTTGCTACGAAGGTAGGACAGAAAGTTTCTAAAATGTAACGTCAACTTGATTTTAATACCCTTAAATGAAGCTTGCTTTTGTGAAAACTGTTATGGTTCTCTTCAGATCTCTAAGTGGGGTTGGTTATTGTTAATCATAACGACCAGAACTTGTCTTTTGTGCTGCATCTGCCACTACTGTTGGCGGCCATAATAGCACTTAGCGCCAGTGCTACTTTCTGAAAAGTACTGGCTGCAAAGAGAGTTATCTTTCGAAATCTTAGTATATCTTGTTATGTTCTTTTTATGTAGTTCACTATTGAAAAGTATAAAAGTCCATGCGAGCATATACTAATTGCATATTTACCCTCGTTCTAATAACAAGAACATAAATAACGGAATTAATTTGACTTTTTTAAGATTAAGATTAGTGTCTAAAATTAATATTTGTAAAATATTTTCAAAATTATTATACCTATAATTAGATTTAGATTTACCTTTAGATAACGACATTTCATACGCGGAATTCAAGATATTTATCTTGAATTACAAAATGTCAACTTAAATTTTAAGGTTTCTTCGAGTCGCTAGGTGATTTACTTAGAAAAGGTGCGTTTCCGGATATGCATTACATACGTCTATTTCTAATTATTGAGTAACCTAGTTTAAGTTTGACTCATTCCGTTTTTTCTTTATAATATAACTTATATAATACACCTAAAATCACCAGAATTGACCTTCATATTCGTAATCCAGAAACATTCCTATTTAAAAGAACGTTAATTAATAAAATTCCTAATGTTTTGCAAAAATATCCCGCTGTGCGGTTTAAAGTAAGAAACAACAAGACTACTAATCGTATCAATATTGTAAAAGCGACAAAAACTTTTAACTAGCGGAACTAAAATCCGTGAAGGAAACGCCCTTGTTAAATGAACCTTAGGAACGTTGCGTATAGTAGGTATAATTGTTAAAAAAAAGTAATTAGAATAGGAAGTTTTTGTATTCAGTACAAAACAATTTTTTATCCAGAGTTTTAGCTGTTATCAGATTACCAAAGTTGTAGATAGGACAAGGATTTGCCCTAAGGTATACGTAATTATTCCTTTTATAAAATATGATCGATAAATATAAATTAGATCGTTCAAGTGATCAAGGATGTAATTAATTTATTGACTTTCTGTAGTGACAATCGCTGGGTAGAGAATTATTGTATTACTTTGTTCTTATAATTGAACAGCCTACATAGTATAATAAATTCTTTGTATATTTAAAAGCGTTAAACAATGTCGAAGAATGTTACTGGAACTTTTCTTGATTGATTTAAGTATAAAATCTGTGAATATGCATACTTAAAGTTTTAGAAATGTGAAAAACCTAAAATTCACAGTAAATAATTTTTTCTTTGTAGAAAATGAGGGAAAAGGAGAAAGATAAAATACATTCTCGAAATAACAAGGTTGACAATGAAAAATAGTAGATGTCAAGGTTAGATATTAACGGTGTTCTGAAATCTCCAATATTTGAACCAAATTATCTACACACTAATCTGCCTTGAGGCTAATTCAGTTCTTCAGTGGTTTTTCCCTCTACTTTGAACGATTTCTAGAAGAAATCTTGTCAATAGCATTAATTCCTTTATGATGTTAATTACCTGTTTCTAGTTTGTTAAATTCTACGATTCCATTAATCTGTTTTAAGAACGGGTAATCATTATAGTTTCTTATTTAGAACTAACAAGGATTAATTAATTTGTAAACATGAAGGAACAAAAGTATATCTAAATACTTCAAATAAAATATTGTATTAAAATTTCAACAGAATATTAATTTATAGTGACGACTAGATTACATATAAAAAACTTGATTGCTTTTGGAAATAATAAATAAATAGTAAATAAAAATAATTTTTCTAATGAATAAATAAATAGTTTTATTTGCATACCTACCGCTAGTTGTGAGAGATAAAACAAGAATACAATCTTAAATATCTTTTGTGGGTTTATATGGATTTCTTATAGCTTCATTAATTTTCTTTAATAAGAAACTTTATTTTCAAAGAACTTTGGCGTTATATTTACTTGCGACCACTTAGTATACCCAATGTTGCAGAATCTTGTTTGTTTGATGAATGATAAAATTGTATTTTATTTCTGACAAAGCCGGTGGTCGCTTCGCACGCTGATTCTGTTCAGTACTTCTACATTTTGGACTGTATGAGGGGGATCTGATTTTTTGTTTTTCCATCCGGGCTGACCCATGTCTATTTTCTGTTGTCTCTATTTTGAAATTCATATTGAATAGATTCTATTGTTCTAAGAAGTTCATCATCATAGTGCCTCTTGGGTTTCTCATTCCCAGCCCGTGTATTCCGATGTAATTCTTTTTCATTCCAATTTTACAGTTAAAGTCTCCCATCACAAAGTTGTTTGTTGCTGTGGCCGCTTTGGGACTTTCTAATATTTCCTCGTAAAACTGTGCCACTTTTTCGTCTTCATACGAGCTGGTTGGGGCGTAAGCTTGTATTATCTTAATAGTTGTTAATCTGTCTAAGCGTAGTTTCACGTATACACACACCGAACTAGAAAGAAAAAAGAAAAGGCGAAAAGGAAAATTTGTTAACTAGACCGACAGAAACTCAAAGGACACCGAGAAAACTTCCAACAAAAAATTATTTCCAATATTTACACTTTAAAAGAAGAAGAAACAGAGATTACAACTGACCAACAAAACAACCAGATAATTGAAGTAATACAGAAAGCAGCAAAACCATACAAGGCAATATCGAAGAGAACGGAAAAGCTTAGTAATAAAACTAAAGAATTATTAGCAAGACGTAGAGAACGAATAACTCGAGACAAAAAACACACAGTGGAATACACTGAAATAAATAAAACAGTGAAAAAAATGGCAAAAGAAGACACAAAGCAACACAACACTAGAACAGCACAAGCAATACTAAAGGAGAACAAAGGCACGAAAGTCTTCAGAAGAAATGCAAGACCAAAAAAAGTAATTACCAAACTGATAAACGAAAACGAAGAAACAGTTAATGACAGGCGGAAGATGATGCAAGCAACGGAGGACTTTTATAGAGCCTTATATAAATCAAAAGTAGTATGCCAAATACAAAAAGACATAAAACGAAAAACAGTCGTAAACGTCAATTCAGAAGAACTACCGCCAATTACAAAAATCGAAATAGAAACCACGATCAAATGAAGAATCGAAAAACGGCGGGAGAATACGGTATTTTGAGTTCTCATGATGTTTTTTGCATTTTTCAAGATGTCTTTGAACAATCTAGCGTAAATTTTATCATTTTGGCGGTTAAATATCTTTTCTACGGTGAACACTTTTTCATCAGTAAAGAGAATGTTTTGAACGTCGCGTCGTGCGTGCAACTGCTTGCGCTTTTCGTTTCGTTCAGGAAATGGACACACTTGTAGCTGTAAACATTGAATTTGAGGTCTTCATTAAGTATACGAGGAACAGATCTGGAGAATATGTTTGTTTGTAAAGACACCGACTTAACGTGCTGCAGGGGTTGCGTCTGATGCGTTCACGCACAAGTTATAAAAAATGAAGTTTCTACTTACACCCTGACTTTCTAACAAACTCAATATTTTGGTTGCACTCATCCCAGACATCCATAGGGCTTTCGTTACACAATGCAGCTCGTCAATTCAGAAGATCTACCGCCAATTACAAAAAAAAGAAATAGAAACCACGATAGAACAAATGAAGAATCAAAAAACGACAGGAGAAGACGGTATTTTAGCGGAAATGCTGAAAGAAAGTGGCGAGACATTGTTGGACGAACTGGAAAGGTTGTTTAATATATGCCTTAAAAATGGAGAAATCCCAACAGACTGGTCCAATGCCCGAGTAAAAAAGGAGACCAAGAAGATCAGGAAAAATAAGAGCCAATCAGCTTTCTATTGCAACTGCATAAATTGTTCACTAAAATCATAACAAACAGCTTAACAGTGAAGCTTGACTTCTACCAACCGATCGAACAAGCAAGCTTTCGAAAGCGATATAGCACAGTGGAACACCTGCAGACGATGAGAATGTTGATAAAAAAAGCCACAGAATACAGAATACCATTATGGGTGGCTTTCATAAATTTCGAAAAAGCCTTTGACACGCTAGAAATTTGGACAATGACCAAAGCTTTACGGTACGCCCAAATAGACAGTCGCTACATCAATACAATTGAAAAAATGTACCAACAAGCAAGAATGCAAATCCAACTGTACGAAAAATCAGAAAAGGTAGAGCTGAGAACGGGAGTGCGACAGCGACCCAAATTATTTACACTAGGTCTAGAAGATGTACTTAAGAAAATAGAATGGAATGAAAGAGGAATCAATATATCGGGCGAATACTTACATCACCTTAGGTTCGCCGACCATATTGCAGTCTTTGCCAAATCAAAAGAACAGCTAACATCCTTAATGCAAAATATAAAACAAGTTTCACAAAGAATTGGTCTAGAAATGAACAAAAGTAGAACAAAGTACATGACAAATCAAGAAAACAACACAGGATCAATAATAATAGATAATGAGGCTGTAAGAAAGGTAGAGGACTACAAGTACTTGGGGCAAAAAATTATCATCGAAAAAGCAAACCAACAGATGGAAATCGATGAAAGAATAAGACTAACCTGGGCAGCATATGCCAAGCTAAAAGACGTATTCCAAATGAACATCCCTCTAAAACTGAAACGAGACCTATACAATCAGTGCATATTGCCAGTGACCACCTACGGTGCCGAGACATTTGGTATTTACCAAAGTTATCAACGATAAATTAGTAATTAATCAAAGAGGCATTAAGAAAAAAATCCTAGGAGCGACACTGAAAGACCACAAAACTAATACTTGGTTAAGAAAAAGATCGAGCATTCAAGACGTGGTAGAAAAAGCAGCAAAGTTGAAATAGCAGTGGGCTGATTACGTGGCAAGGCAGGCAGATAAATGAATCAATGAGTTTCCTGCATATCTCCTTCACTTGCGAGCTCCAATACCAAACTTTCATGACACTCCCGTTCAGCTTAGTTTTGGTAGAACATCCATTCTGTAGATCCGAACACTGATAATGGCCCACAAATTTTCTATAAAGCAGGAGTTTGATCAATTGCCCGGCTAGTCTAACACTATCAACTTTTCCTTGGTGAAGAAAAGAGTTGTGACAGGGAGCCAGATATTTTTGAAAAAAACCCGTTACCGGAGAAACCCAGGAAACCGTCTATGCGTTGTTGGGATCAGTCTTCTCTGTAGCACGTCAATGTACTTCATCTCTGATCCGGACGTTACCAAACAGCCTCAAAACATCACCTTTGGTGGATGTTTGAATGCCTGCTGGATGTGACCTTATCGAAGAGGTTGCCCATAGACCTGTATTCGTAAGCTTAAAAGTGTGTTTTGGCAGTGCATCATCTTTGGTAGTAGTTCTCCGTTTTCCTCTGAAAAGTAACATCAGGAAAAAGTACAAAATACGTCCTATCACCACTAAATATAAATTTGAGCTGTCAGACTGACGAATAAATATAGAAGAGTAATATTTAAAATAGGTCTAGACAAACAGAAATTACTCTGTTATAAGCATAGATATGCAGCAGTCCATTACGCTCTTATCCTAATCAATTCGCACAAAACCTGTATGATTGTAATTCCCCTCTTTAACTCTGGATGAGAGAAAATCTATCAGCAGCAGTTTATTACAGGCGTCACGGGCTCTTATCCTAATCAATTCGCATAAAAACTGTATAATTGTAATTCTCCTCTTTAACTCTGGATGAGAGAAGATTTATCAATTTTTGATAATTTTTTTATTTTCTTCAGTTTTGACTTTTCTTACCATTTTGCTACACCAGATTAATGTTTATTATGCATTGAAGTTATTTTACCAGTAAGAGGCCTCATAACTAAAAAAACGCAACCATTGCTGGAGATTCACTAATCTCTGTATCTTCGGGTTCACTGGGTAAGTGACAATTTTCGTTTTATTAGTTCTTAAAACTCGTAAGTTCTATTAAGGGGGTTAAGTGAATTACATCGTTGCCAAACATTTTGATATAACAAAAGAGAGAAACGCGATTGGGAAAACCATCCTTAGTCAGATATAATATGAATTTACAAGGCAAAAATCCTAAGATTTTTAGGTCATTTATCATCAACGAAGAATATTTGGGAAAAATCCAAATATATTTACTTATAGAAATCTTGATCCTGAGGGCCCGTATTCGGCGATGGTGGTTACGGGCGTGGTAAAAGCCCGAACCATCGGTAAACGTCCGATAGAGTTTTCTAACAACTAACTTACTAGGCTCACTGCAAGAAGATTGAGTCATCTTCCTTTTAATGCGATAGTCCCAAATATGGCTAAACAGAGCAAACTTTAAAATAGATATGGAAGATTCCTAGAAAGTGAAATATTGTCTACCGTCGCGGGAAAACCAAATGAGCTCTATTTGTTACACGGTTGTTTAGTATGTCGTTAAGTATCAAACTCAATCATTTTTCTGTGTAAGCCCAGTTTTTAGTTACAAATTTGAACTTTTACCGACTTCAGGCTTTTGCAGCAACATATACTTCTAGTGAAAAGAAAACTATTATGTGTATAACTGAAAATTCTGTAAACCGTCATTGGGAGATCTGAGTAGAATTGTGAATCAATGAGTTTTAGATTAATCATGTGAAGTTACTTCTAGCGATCTTTAATGAAGTATCTGATATGACGAAAGATTTTCTCACTGATACTACTATCGTTTGGAAAAATCAAGGTCTAGCTTACTCTCTTAAAAAAACTTGTTTACATGTTATGTGAGAAATCTCAACAGTAAAACTTTGAAATTTCGAGGTAATTGCTGCATGGTTATATAGCTATATAAATTTTAAATTCATTCTTATTGTTTCTTTAAAAAGAAATAACAGACGTATATAAATTTACTTCTTTTCAAAGAAACAACAAAAATAAATTGGAAATATATACTGGGTGTCTTACTATAATACAAGGAGTTAACCAAACAACTTCAAATGAATTTCATTAACAAATTAGTAAAAGAAAGAATCAGTTCAAGATAAAGATTTCTATTTATAAAGGCCTATACAAAAGCTAAAAAATAATTACCTGAAATAGAGATACGATGAAATCGATATCTCACAAGACGGAAAATCAATTATAAAAGCGACTTTATGTAAAGAGCAAAAAAATGATTGTTGCAATTTCTTATTTGGTGTTAATTTTTTTAGTAGACTCAAGCAGTAGCAACTAAAAACAAATTCGATAAATGCAAATTAGTTATATCATAAAATTAAATTTCTAGAGTTGCAATGAAATTTTTGTTTTCATAGAAGAATGGAGTTTTTGAGAGAAGTATCCTAGAATCTTTAGAATATAAATTTAAAGTTTGGCTTCCTTCTGTACACACCTACATTATTTAACTGCATAGAAGATAAACACTGAATCAGTTCTGCCATAAAAATAATTTGTCCGACAACATATGTAGAAGTTGAGCTTGCTCACATGGGAATTTCATTCTCTAAGAGATTTACCAGAATACCGTTGCATCAATATTCATAAAATGAAGGAATGCATAATAAAAAAGATGTTTTAAAAATACATTAGTCAGTGTTCAAGGTTCTGCCAACATTTTTCAACATTTATCTTCTTCTAAAAATAATCACTTAACCTATCGATGTCGTACGAACTACTGATATAGTTGGGGCGTCATAGCTAGCAATCTCTGTCTTTAAAATTTTCTTTTTAGTATTACGAATAAATAAATACCGCTAGCTATAAGATGTCTATGACTTTGAATTATGAGTATCATTGGAAGTAAGGTTTAATAAAGTAGAATATTGCTCAGCCGTGTAGAATCTCGTGTGCCACTTTTTCTTTTCTTTCAGCTTGGTCATTTGAAAACGCGAGTTTTGTTAATGGTATCTAATGGTCAAGAAGGAATCCCTTTAAGCAAGACCTTTTTCTAATGAAAGCTTCTTGCAAATCTAGGTAGCTATTTATCAAAATGCTTAGATCATTAACAATTATTATAATGGTAAGTCTGTTAATGACCAGCACTTTTTGCATGGTCACAGCTAGTTCTTCACTCTCAAGATCTAAAATTTAATGATTGATTGTTGAGCTCCACTTCTTGGTAGCTCATAGCGACAGAAATTCTGCTTACGCCACAATCGCACCATCATAGAACGATAAACACATATTTACTTATATAGATACGATTTTGGCTTCCACAATTTCCATAGAATTACTAGATACACGATAAGGATCTTCTTCGTTTTCTCATGTTAATGATTTAATTCAAACTGTTTTTTCTAAACAAAAGTTAGGCGTGATTCTACAAGACCCAAAGCTTCAACTGATTTCCCGATCACATCTAGATACTTGCTGTGTAATCTTCAACTCACTCTGTCAACCAAACAAGGATATAGAGAAAATTCATGGCTAATCAAGGTTTCAATATTTCTGGAGATTAAATAAAGCTACACTTTGCCTTGTCTTTATTGTTGAGGTTTGAATCATCTGAAGAATGCTTTCTTGTAAAAGTCAAGTCAAGAATTAGGCTGAAAGAATTCACGAAGGATGGTAAGCAGGTAGAATAGAACAAAATCCTGTAAAACTTTTCAAGAGTTATAAAGAAATTCGTCAATAATTCTTAAAGAGTCAAGCCAAAATCAAGAAAAATCTTTTGTTGAGTAAATTCTTATATCTTTGCCTTTGGCAAGATTTTCTAAGAATTAACAAGAGAAGAGAGTACGAATATTTCTTTTTCAGGAGTTCCTTAATAATCATTTTGTAAGTACATCTTTGTAATTGTACTAACATTTTGAAACATCTGTGCTGCTTCAGTCTAGATCAGCGATGGAAAATCAAAACTTTATTTAGTCCTGGCTGAATGGTTGCGTTTTCTAAAATGCTATACGGGCCTGATTTACACTAGGTGTACTAGTTGCCCACCCCTGGTCTAGATTGATGTTCCATAAAATCACTTTTTCCAATGATAGCAGAAACTGTGACGCACAAGAGCTCATCTACAATAAAGAAAACAATTGTATGTAGCCCAAGATTAAACGTGACATCTATTTTCTGCCTCTTTCAATAGAAACTGAATTCAAGCCACCGCAACGCACGGATGTCTCCAAAATGAATTTTCTGTGGTACTTGGTGATGAATACATTGCTAGAAAAACTTAAAGAGGAGGTATGGTGCAAGACAGACGATCTAAGAGGAATTCAACTAATCGCCTTTACGAAAAGAGGAATCTACCAGGTTTCCTTGTTACTTGCGCCTGAAAGCATTTGGATCTTCAATTCAATCAAGTATTTAGATGTTGTCTTAGATGACATATTAACTTATGTCGGTTTTTACTAGTTAGTACATGGGTTAGTTTATCTTCATGCACTCCTTGGTTTAGCCCAAATGCTCAGCTCACAAGCTAAACCTAGGTCGTCTATTTTTTTTACTTTGAGTCTAAGCACCAATACGAGTTTGTAGTACGAATAGAGCGCAAGTTCGAATTTGACTCAAGTACTGACTATAAATACGGGCATTAGAGATTGGATTTTAAAAAGTCTTAGAATCTCTTGGTTTTATGGAATGTTAAACAAAAGGTATGCAGCTGTTGTTTGGTGACCTATATTGAGATGGGCACGCAGGGTCGAATTGACCAAATTGGCTCGTATAGCGACAAAATGCGTTCACATATTATATTGCTCAAACATCGAAAAACTAGATTTTTTGATTAAATTTCTGCGACAAGGTTAGTTTTTGCTGATACATTTGATTTTATAAGAGCCAATTTACCCAGGGGGGGGGGGCAAGTCTAAACACTTTTGTCCAGTGCCTAGTTGTGGTCAAAGGCTCTTACACTTCTTCTGGGCGCTTCAAGTAAGGAGTAGTACAAGTAGAAATTGTAATGTATCCGGCCAAAACAGACCCTTCGATTTTACAGATGTTTAATTCGTGTTTTGAGACACCCCTCTTTGTAAATATTTTGACTGATAGTGCTTTTCATGATAACTAAAAGAGTCAGTTTTATGATCACGCATACAGATCTCTTGCCATAAAGGCACTTCTCTGGAAATTTGATGACTTGTTTCCACCTTTCTTCTATCGGAATTATCGTCGAATTTTTTGCAGTGAAAACTTCTAAACTAGGGGGCTGCGAAAAGTCGGTCTTGATGTATGTAGGTCTTGTCATCCATCAAGACACAATCAAAACTTTTGAACAAATGGGCGCAGAGTTTCATCGCTCTGCTATTTATCCTCGGTTTTTGTTCAGTATTTTGCAATTGAACCAACTTGACCTTATAGATTGAAAACCCCGATTGCTTCTTAAGCTTCTGGAGGAGTGAAAGGTAGCAGTTTAGCTTTTCGGCCACGTGTCTCGAACGGGTCTATGATAAATTGTGCCTTGATCTTTCCAGCCGGTTTTCAGTATTAGTCGATTTACACTTATGACCTGCTTTCGCTGATCAAACTTTCCTAGAACTTCCGAATAACTTCCAAGGCAGTCAAAGTGAAGTATCTCAGCTATTTGACGATCACTTGGTACGACAAATCCGAATTTTTTACATTCTGTGCATTATTCTGTCACAACGCAGTTGTTCAATCATGATATACATTTTAGTTATCCCCTTTACTGTTACGGAAAAATTTATTTTGATAAATAAACAATTGACAAATGAATTGCTCAGTATTGTGCGGGTAAGCATCTTGGAACTACGAGTCTGGGCTCATTGGGAAAAAAAGCCCTGCTTCTATCTATACGCTACCGTACAATGCCACAACAACTGGAAGAACTTGCAAGTTTTAGAGTTACTAGGTAATTGTGCACAATCCCTGCAGGCGGCCAGGGAGTACATTTTTACTTCAACGTCTGATATTTGAGGAGCAAACTAGGGAAGCAGTTTAGAGGGTTGTGGTTGGGTCGAATGAAAAGGGTCATGTTCAAGAGGCAAAGTACCAGAAAAACATTGTGCGGTTCGTTTGACTAACCTGCAATAGAAATGCTCTTGTCTGCCTCTATTCTATTCAAGACGAGATAGTGTTCAACCCCACAAGAGGAACTTCTTTCTCTGAAAAGATTCGTCTGGTTCGCAAATGAATCCAAACTGGAAAGAAGCACAGAGGTTGGTATTTATGGCCTAAAGCCCAGTGTTAAATTAAGAATATCCTTTAGAACCTTAACCTTTCTTGAGGTTATTCAAACTTGCGGTTTAGGGCTAATTTTAGAATGTTAAAAAATTTAAGAGTTAGTACTTTAATTTAAATTAAGGACAGTGCAAGGTGCAGCCTACAGTCTTTGGAATCCTCTTCACCTAGGACAAGAATTGATTAATGGTGGCGGTATGTATTATAGCGAGAATGTTGACGGATTACATAAGCAGCAATTCTGTAACCATGGAACGAAAATGAAAGAATCCAAACTTGCAGTTTGTAATTCTCAATTGAAAAGGAACTGTTAGACTCTTCTTCGGGTAGAAGGCATCTAAGGAAAGCAATTAGACGTCCAATAGTTTAAATTCTACATTAGTCTTGAACCAATCTGTACATCTTTATATTATCAATAGTTTCTCAAGTTTTATGCATATCAGCTGTTAATATTTTTGATGAAGTTTTGTCTTTACCATTTTTTGTATTTTTATATCTGTATGAAATGCTTAAGAACTCACAATCAGTGTACCATGAAATTCTTTTATAAAATAAGGCGAACTCGATACGTTAATAAAAAAAGAAACGAGGGAAATATAAAATTTAATATTTTATTACGCTTGATTTTTATTTTCACCGGACGCACTTATCCCACGAAAGCTTTTCAGATAATTTATCCTCCACTTGTCAATATGCGCTTAAAATAACGAGCAAATTTGGAAGGTAATTTCAGTACCATTATTTTTACCTTTTTTATGGACACCCATCAGAGTATATGATGCCATTAATCAGAAAATACTAGCGTATATGCATACCGCGGGGGTACCATAAAATGTGTTCTCGGATCATACGGGATTTCCTGACAACACATACCATTAGAGCCCTCCATTCATCATAATGTATTTTACGGTTGAGGTTTAGTTGCAGAGGTCTAGAATTTCTTACAGTCTTTTTTCCCTTTTTTTTATGAATCCATTGAGATGAATTACTGAAGCGTCTGCGAGTATGTGTTGCGTGTCAGTCAGTAGAGCTGAATTGGTTCACTTTTATGTTTACAGGAAACTTGCAAAAAGTGACATTATTGAATTAGAGAATTTCTGTTGCATAAAGCCACCCACGTAAATAACATTAATAACATTAAAGTAACTGTACATATACTACATACGAGTATAGTGCATGTTATAATAAATTACTTAACATCTATCTTAACCATGTTGCTACAAGTCCTACTATAAACCTTTAAGAAAAACTTTTTTTTTGTCTGTGCATTACATTCCACTTTCATTTAGTAATTATTATTTCCAACAAAACAGTTCTTTTTACACACATAACTCTTTTAAAATGTTACAAGTACACAAGCATTTACTGCATACTTAATATTCTTTGTTTCACTACTTTTTATACCTCACAAAAGTGTGTTATTTACGGTCAAAGTGCAACCACTTACAACATCGTCTAGTGCAGATTATCATATTCAGTACGTGCAAGGCTTTTGTTACAAAGCACCCAGTGATATTTAAAATTTCTTTGAATTTTTTCCTCACCTGCAGAAAAAAAAGAATTAAAACCGCAGTTTTCTTAAAAGATATGCAGATTGATCTTTCAGTGTGCAAAAAATTAAAAGCATCACGTCAGTCAGCGTTTTATATACAATTCAGTGCTTGAGGATATTCCAAATAAAGCAAGCAATGAGTTTAATGCCCTCCTGTAGCAATTCTTAACGATATTTATCCAGTCATTGTCCATCGGTCATATATCTGATTAAACCATTTACTGTTATTTATTTCTGTATAGGTAAGTAAAACATACTAAATAAAACTTCTTTGCTGTTCAGCAAGTTCTGCACAGTGGCTTCTTAACCATTTAAGCGCCCCAAGGCCTATTACATAGATGTGAGTACCCTGAATTATATTTTGTTTTCTTTATTTGCCTTATACGATGATACAACATGCAGAAATGTAACACTAACAACATAATATACTGAATTAAGTAACTAACTTATTCATTTATTTTTTATTCTAAAACACTTTAAGATTTCTGTCTGTACTTTTGATAAGCAATAGTGTTTTCTTAGAAACTGAAGTTTTTCTGTAAGGGTCTCAATAAATCCAGTTTGAACGATCAGTACTGACCACTACTTATATTTTACTTTATCTACTTCTTCTTTCAAATCATCCTGTAATTGTTTTATGATGATTCCATATTTTACAGATTCTACACACACAGAGAGGATTTCAACATTTACATTCTTCTTCAGTTCATGTACATTCATCTTGTTGTTGTTCTAAACTAAGTCTTTTCAATTTTGAAACATGCGACATATCCAAAACAGAGTGAGCGACTTTCAGTACCTGCAAGTTGTATCTTCTAATTCAAAAAAGGTGCCTTTCTCAGAAACGAAACCTTTATTGTAATAAATAAAACATGAAGATACTCCTCTGTCGTTTATCTAAATGTGCTAATTTTTAAAAGGCTTGTATTGGCTCACCAAAATTGTTTATTTCTTTATTAAGGTAATCAAAAGCTTTTTATTTCTGGATTTGGGATCATTCGTGGTTAGACAGATTAGAGAAAATGCAAAAAAGTCAGTTTCAATCAAACAACCCCCGATTGAAAACATTTTGCTTCAACAAAAATAGTCTGGCGGGTTAGACAAGATATCAGTTCTTCTAGTAGAAAAACAATAACAAGGTCCAGTGTTCGGAGGATAGATGTCTCTTATTGCAAATCTTTAGAAAGTTTCAATTTCAAGTTTTCCTCTCGCATTAACTTAGAAACTTATTGAGATTAGGTTGCATCAACTAGCCTTGCTAGTTTAGTTTGGGGAAGATCTAACATAGTCATAAGACAGAATATTCTACAACATTTACTTATGAGCTATGCTCCACTAGTTTGAGAAACAGATATACTATTTTGGGACTTCTTGGGATTCCATGTCCTTTACAGAAAATCAGGTAATCTTCTTACATTCAAATTTTGCTATTTTGATAAACACAAGTAAAGAAACCTACAGATTAAAGTAGACTAATCTGCCAGAAGTGTCGGAATTTTCTAAGAAAATTCACATACGTTCCTGTTGGAAATTAAATCAAGTCCGTCGGTGGTCTCCGCATTAGACTAACTGAGCCACGGTTATTTCTTTTAAATATACCTAAGGAAATTCTTGGAAATCTTACCATATAAGTAAGCAAGTTGAATTATGTGGAAATGATATTATTAGTGTCCGAATTGGCAGTTACTGACAAAATGCAAGGTGTTAATAACACCCCGTTTGTGTTTGTTAATAGATTCTTGTCATTAACCTAGTAACGCTAATACAGGAAAACTTACTCCAGCACTATTTGTCTCTTTACAAAAACATCAAAGATTTACCGCACTTGTTTGATACGAGACAGGTAGGATCTTTTAAATTGTGTTGCGCCCGTGAGAGAAAATATGTGTCCTGGTATGTACAGGAATACTTAAAATGTAAAATTGTATAATTCGCTTTGATCTATATTTCTTAGAATCAGATATTTGGGTGTTTATTTCTTTTTTGCAACGTAGGAAAATGTAATAATTATAACAACGGCTGCTGTATAAATTGTTGTATTATCACAAATGGAAACAATGAATAATTTCGTAGAATAACTAGAGCAGATAAATTGCACTTTCAACAATGAATGCATTTCTTTCTAGCTGGCAGGAGTCAGATAAAAAAATGTCATTTTCGAGACTATTTTGTATTAGCCTTTAAAACAAACTTAAACTTTCCAAGATTCCTTTTTTATTCTCAAGTGGGGAGGCTTAAAATAAACCGCCTTGAAGCAATCATCATTGTTATAATGAATTCTATAATAAAAGAAAATTTGATTTTACAAATTAAGCAAGACTATTGTAACAATCTTTTGTTTTCAATACCTTATATTACCTCCCCTTGCCTTAATAACAGCTTGCGTAAACGGCTAGGCATAGACCTAATCAAGTTGATGATCGTGTGTTATGAAATGTCATGTTATTCTTCTTCGGCTGCTATCACACTTTTCGCTTGAGCTCGTCTTACAAAAGTCCTTGGGGTTTAGATCGGGGTTGCATACTGGCCACTCCTTAACCCGAAAACCAACTTCTGTTTGGTAAAAAAACTTAAGAACGTGGATGCTGTTAGATTCGAACTTTGCTTAATAAAAAAGTAGGTAGATTCGCTAACACTAACACTACGCTATTTGCTGGCGGGTAGCTATTCTATACGGCACAAATCGAGACCTGTAAAATCATATTTCCAAAAAATGCGCATTGGAACAAAATCGTGTTTGTTTTGACTCAAGATTTATAAAAAAATGTCCACATCGTAAGGTCTCCTTGTAAGATCCAGTTCAGATGTCCCCTGCTTGGTTGCAGTCAGTTATGGCCAGTTGCAAATCTGTGTGGTGTAGATATAGGTTCCTTTCCTACAGTATTTGTTTCACCGTCTAATCACTGACAACTACTCCTCAAAGCTCTTGGAGCAGTTGTTGCATTTCAACAGCAGGAAGCCGACGCCGCGCCGCGGAGGAGTATCTCGAATCCGACAAAACACCTTATACGGTGCAAATGATACTCCTGTAATTGCCTACTTCCTTCTGTATAACGCGCTACAATGGGTTCTGTTCTTCTATATACATTGGGCGTTTCTTATAGATTTCAGGGCGCCGAAAAAGAAAATGTTAACAAAAATTTTCTATCAATCACCCTCCAATCTTAAGGAATTCCATTTTTAATTTTTCACTATATACTATTTGCATAGCAGTTACAACTACGAGGATAGATTGATAAGTTTCCGGAATAAAAATAAAAACACAGTAATTCTGATTAAAATTGTATTCTCCTCTAAACTCAACGCAATTAGTCCAACCTTTCTGCAGCTTATCAATTCCCTAGTAAAAGTGGTTATCTTGTAAAGCTTCAAAATAGCTGTTTACAGCCCCAACCACCTCTTTATTTGACCGAAATCTCTTTCCACCTAGGAATATCTTGAGTTTGGGGAAGAGATGGAAATCTGAAGGAGCCAAATCAGGCAAATACGGTGGACGGGAAAGGACTTCAAACTTCAATTCGGCCAGTGTTGAACGATAGCACTTGAATGACTTGGTGCATTGCCGTGGTGATGCAGCACACTTTTCTTTACCATTTTGGACGTTTCTTTCGAATCGCTGCCTTCAGCTTGTCCAAAAGTATCGCATAGTACTGACCAGTAATAGTCTGACCCTTTTCTAGATAGTCGATCAGCAAAATTCCTTTGGAGTCCCAAACAAACTGACTGACCTTTCCAGCTGAATGGATGGTTTTCGCCTTCTTTGGAACCGATTCATCATGTCAAGTCCACTGTTTGGATCGTAATTTTGATTCCGGCATGTAGTGGTAAATTCATGTATCATTCATGGTTACAGACCGTCCCTTGAAATCCGCTGGATTCCCTTGAAACAATTCCGGACATTCCGCTGAGTTTCAAGCTCGAATGCGTTTTTGCTCTGGAGTGAGCAAATGCGGCACCCATTTGGCGGAAAGTCTTCTCATGCTCAGATCTTGGTGTAAAATGTTAATTACATACATACAGCCTTCTCAATATCACGCACTTTAACTTGTCGGTTTGCCAAAACCAAATCATGAACTTTATCAATGATTTCTGGTGTGGTAGCCGTTTTTGGTCATCCTGAACGTGGTTCATCATTTGTGCTTGTTTGACCACGCTTGAATTCGGCCACCCAAAAACTCACGGTGACAATGAAGGTGATGAATTCCCAAGAACAGCATCTAGCTTGGATTTGATTTCTATTGCAGGAAAGAAAGAGAAAGTTATTCTCCCACCTTTACATATAAAGTTTCATTAAAGCAATGAACAAAGAAGGACTTGGTCTTGAACAGTTTCCATCGCTAAGCTACGCAAAAATTGAGGAAGGCATTTTTCCTGGTCTAGAAATTAGGCGTCTTATGAATAACAAAATTTTTGAGGATACATTAAGTGATTTAGAGAAAGCAGCTTGGACTGATTTCAATGTCATTAAAAATTTAGTTTTTGGCGTCTCATTTAAATTTTTTCCCTGAAAGTATGAGAGCTGTAAGCGACGAACATGGGGAGTACTTCCGCATTTTCATATACATCCTCTCTAATTTTTCTAAAAATTTATAAACAATACAACTTTAAAATGTTGTAATCTTAGTTTTAAGCTATATAAGTGTTGATTTAACCATTTGTTGATGCTAAAATGCCAAAGGACAAAATTCATATGTTAAATATGATAGATAAATCTGATAAAATCGAGATTTTCTAGATTCTCAGAAAACTCATTTCTTCAAAAGTCAAGATTTTAAATTTAAACTCTCGTTAAGAAGTTACTTATTTAGCTAACCGTTTGGTAAAAGGTTATTGTTCTTGAAGATTTTGACCATCACTGGTTAGATAGAGTAGCCCTGGCCAGGTGCTACCAAGAGAACATGTACCTACTTTTATATTTTTATCTCTGAGTATGTGTGGTAACACTTGCTGTTGAGCTACGATACCCAACAAACGTAAATACCCGTAGAATAATTTCCATCTGACCCCGACTGACAAGTATAAAAATGTTTAAATAGCTTGGAGAGAAAATCTTGAAGAAATAGAATTTTTCGAACAAATCATTTGGGGCATTTGCTAACATACCTAAACCTACAAACTTGATGTAACTAAAAAAACCTCTAAACTAATCATATTAGCGATCTATACTACACTTATCTTAAGGTATCTCTACAATTATATATTGTTCCTTATTGCCATAATCTTCTTTCTGGGCATTTTTGAAATTATTGTTATAAGTTTGACAAGAATAAATGAATAAGATAGATATTCTTTCTCGGATGGCAGGTATTTAAGTTTTGGGAATGCAGTAAAGTCACAAAGACACCAGACCAGCTCTATTATGACGTATCTGTCATCGTTAGGTGTTCAGAATATCTTTACCGGTGCTGCCGCGCTTGTATCCAAACAGGAAGAGACTTTTGCAATTTTTTCAGAGTCGTGTGTATCTAGCTCTAAGTAGTAATTCTAGATTTCTTGCATTATGATGTAGCTTACTGATTATCTTTTCTCCTCGCGACCCGAAAGGGGAGAAAGTAGCTATTTTTTGTGTTTCGCGGTCCTCAAAGACCCTTTCCCTAACAGTCACCGTCTAACACTACTAGTCGCTACCGAGCTCCATCTCCACAGCTTGCACGTGGAGGTGTCGTCCTGCGTTAGGGCATTTGTTTCGTTGCTTCAAACAAAGCTTATTATGCCGACTAAGCTAATTCGTACCATTAACACCATGGGCTAAGACAAGTTGTCACAGTCAAAACATACCAGTCAAGATAATGTAGTGTCTGTCATCGATATGCTACCACGCCGACGCGACGCCCAATACCTTGGTCACCTTAGTCGACGCTTTACCGACCGTAGAATATAAACATACAATGCACTGTAATTGCTTCTCCTAACAAAAGCAACTCTAGCAACCATCAGTGAACAATGGCTACACTAAAGCCTTAAGGTCGCGCGGGATTGGCTGCCTTGATGTAGTCACTAATAAAAAACAGTCAATCCACATATTTCAATCAACGCGGTTGAAGAGGCCCGCAGCAGCCTTTGGCTCTCTAAGGGATTAGAAAGCAATTTCTCTGGTTCTTTCTTCAATATTCGCCCTGTCGTGTCAAAAAGTTTTTTAATATTTTCTCACAGTGTATTAAGCAAGATTATACGTCGTGCTGCTTGAGTTTTATCTAAGACTTGTACTCGCGAGCCAAGTTTTCACTCGATTCTTACAGACTAAATCGGTGTGATTTACAGTATAAAATCTGTTTAATCCCTTGAAAAATGAGAACGCGTGTTAGCACTTTATCCCTCATTTCAGTCTAGGCTGGCGCAAATAATACATTGGTCCGTCTTGCAGTCCATAGTATACTTTGACGCACAATACTTGGCAAATGTCGTAAGCAGTGCAATTAGCTTTAAGTGGATTAGTTAGATTTTTTATAATCTTCATAGACACTTCTACCAAAATTTGAAGTGTTAAACAGAGTACCTACAAACAGGGCAAGGCACCCGAGACACATGCCTTAGGTGCCACAAGTTTGGGAGCGCTATAACTTTAAGTAACAAATTCAAATTTGACTCCGTTCATGTCTAATTGGGAATCCAAAGGGGAATAACCCAATGTCTGATTGTGTTTATTGAAGTTTGCACCTCGTCAAAGTCTTTCATTGCTGAACGAGAATGTTGCATGATTTTTGTTTACTATATAATTAGTGGAGTTGGCTATGACCTTAGTTGTCACTGTGTCAAGTTGAAATTTAACGCTCCAAAAAAGTTCTATTTACCCAAAGTGTACGGTGCTTTAAAACACCAAAATAGTATCAAACAACAGTCCTCTTAAGGACTAAACAGTGTCCATAAAAACTATATTATTTTCCAAACTTTTATTTTAGCATAATCAAATTCAAATACAAACCCAGGAACTGTCATTAGCACTGCGCATTTGCGCCGTCAAAATGAAATCCAAAATTGAAGAAATGGACCAGGAAGATTTCAGGATCTTCATAAGCGAACTCTACCAGTTTGGAAACGAAAACTCTGGCTTCTCATTCCCTTCAGAAATCCATCCTCCAAAACCAGAAACGTCAAACACAACAATAAATAAAAACGCCAACCTTCAATATGACATTTCTAATTTCCAAACAAATGAACACGATAATTTTATCCCTGTTTCGGGCAAAAACTCTAAAAAACAAACACGACGAGACTCAACTGAAAGCAACCCACCAGAAACTGCAACCGAAAATCGATTCCAACTTCTTCAAGACGTCAATGTGGAAGAAACCAGCTCAAACCCCAATATCCTTTCCCATGCAAAACAAACTAAAATACTCCCTATAATAATCAAAGAGAAGAACAAATGGACCACACTCTCCAGCGAGTTTACCCGTCTCAAAATAAACTTCTCAAAGCGTGCATCCCGTCAGCGTGGAGGACTACCTCGACGACGTGTGGTACTAAAAGGTATCTCAGAGGATATCGCCGCTGATTTACCGGCGCAAGTCTTCTCCGTACAGCGTATCACCCGCTTACACGTTGAAAAAGACAGACGACCTATCCTCCTAGTACTCGTCCTCCTTACTCGAAAAGGAAACTACAAAGATATTTGGAATATAAAATCTGTGTCATCCTTAACAGTAAAAACAAAAACCCCTAGAACGAAAAGAGACTCCATCCCTCAATGCCACCGATGTCGAGGTTTCCGGCACACACAGCGTGGTTGCCACTCTGCGCCTCGTTGTGTAAAATACGGAGAAAACCATTACACCACAGAATGCCAAAAACCGAAAGAACAACCAGCGATATGCGCCAACTGCAAGGGCAGCCATCCAGCCAGCTATCGTGGCTGGCCTTGCTTCCCCAAGTTAGCTACCACAAAATGTATGACAAACACCACGGTATCGCCACCAACCTCCTTGCCAGCCCAAAATCTCTCTCCATCCTCCATGTATAATTTTAGGAACACCGAGACAGCCAACTTAACTCACCCAACAAGCTATGCCACTGCAGTAAAATCTCCAATTACAGTAACAAGACACCCCACAGCTACTCAACCGACGACACAAAATGAAAACCCAGCACTCCTACATCTGGGGCAATGCTACTTACACCAGCAACCCAAATCTACTTCAACAACTACTAACTCTTGCAATAGACGCTATCAACAAAAAAGACATCTCAACGGCATTTCTACAATTACTTTCCGAAATTCCCAATTCACTCAAATAAACACGACAACACGACTACTACTACAACGAACCTCAACAATTTACTAACCAAACGCGCACAAAAGCGACCACAACCTCCACTCAGACAATTAAAAAACAGCGGGCAGATACCTAGCCCCACACTAAATCATTCCACAAAGTCATTCACAACAGGACATGGAAGGTTGAGTTAAAATAACTAGGTACTTCCAAATCCAATGAAAACAAAGACAATTAGTATTACCAGGTGTTCTCCACTGCATATTGTGTTGTTGATGCGACAAGGTTCAAGATGTTCGATTCGACTTGATTGTGCTGGTGCGTGCTTATTTCTGTCTGATTTGATTTGATTCGATTCTATTAGTCAGTACTACTAACACATTAGGATCTACCCCTCATGGTATACGACATCAATTTACAAATATAGGACTCAGCACAGTTGCTTCATGACATTTATTTACAACATTCGATTACCGTAGTTAAATAGAAGAGAATAAACACAGACTTCCAAAAATGTATCGAAAACAAACTGGGGGCAACTAAACTTTTACTTGCTTGAATAAAGAGTGCAACTGCTGTTGGCATTGGTACCTGTCACTGTTTTGCCTTCTTGTTATGGTTTAACCGAAAGCAAAACAATTCGCAATCAGACATTAAGTAGACTTGCCAATAAATAAGGCAAGAGTCAAGGGAGGGAATTAGTCACATAATTTCCTAGCATACAACTCGAGGCTACCAACTGAATAGTCGGGAAATAATTAGATAATATTATTATTACAATGTCGACGCTTTAACGGGACAACTATAAGTTTGGATATACATTTTTATTGTAGATAGGATCAGCTTTAGCTATTTTTAGAAATTCTAGAATTCTCAGAAAGATAAAGTAGTTATAGTAATGTAACTTCGACTTGATTATAATCAATCTGTTTGTTTACGCTTTTTGTCTTTTAAAGGTTACCGTTTCGTCCATTCCTAATGACAAAAATGGCAATTTTTTATTATTACTTGTTTTATTTTTATATAATGTACTAACATAAGCGTAATACTTCCATAAATAGTCATTTCTAATAGTTTCCTGTTTATTCTTTATTAAAATTGATTTTTTTAAAGGTTTTTTGAGAAGGCACGTTTTAAAATGTGTTTCCTTAATTAACGCAAAATTCTTGAAGTTGTAAACATTTTTTTAATTCCACAAAATTAAAATTTCAACAAATCTTAAATATTAGATGACGCGTAACCTTTGGGACGCAAACCTTCACATTGATACATTAAACTTAAAACTGTACCTTCATTTTACGCAGTCTCATGTATCCTACTGCTATAAACTTGACCCTAATATTATTGAATTGCAGAAATACAAGGGCGAGTTTGATTTTTCTTTGTCCTACAAATAAGTCCTGGATTTTAGATCCTGTTACATAAAAAAATTAAAAGTGTGACTGAAAGATATGAAAGCTTTTTGTTTGGTGAAAGACTTACTAACATTTCAATGAAATTAAATATTTCCTGATTATTAAAATTTTATCTTAAAGATCTGTAACTGGAAACTGTAAAATAATGTTGGTGTAGGATATTGTAACCTATTTTTAATTCAGCTAAGGTGACACATTTTCTAATAATTAATAATTATTATAATTTTCATTAAAAACAAACAAGGCAAACATCTAATTAAAATTTATATACAAAATGTGGATTAAATATCCAAATCTGCATTAGTAATAACTGCGTATTACTTTTACTAAATTTATATTGAAAGGTTTATATTAATGTACGTACTTGACATACTGATCAAAACGTAAAAAATGAGTTTTTAAGACCGTTCAACATATATTAAATTTATCTGGATATATCTGGTCATTTAACCCGTTATATGAATTTTTTTTAATAGATTTGACTTTTCAACAAATGCTACTTTATGGGAACATTTTAACTCTTCGAAGTGCATCTGATGAATGAAAACAAGTTTGTCTATTTATAATATCAAAGAATAAGAACTGCTTCAAGTTTTATTGGTGATGAGATGCAAAAGATTATTTTATAAAAGTTGGCACACATACACTAATCTGTCCTTATATGGTTTTGCTGACTTTGATGAATGATCCATGCATAACAAAAAAAACATAC
Source organism: Ignelater luminosus (assembly GCA_011009095.1). Classification (NCBI taxonomy): domain Eukaryota; kingdom Metazoa; phylum Arthropoda; class Insecta; order Coleoptera; family Elateridae; genus Ignelater; species Ignelater luminosus. The sequence goes on along the minus strand of VTPC01006681.1, from coordinate 10,698 downwards.
AAGATAGATGTGCTGTGATTAACTCCTGCCCTGCTATATCTTCTGTTTTAAAGTTTTTTTAAAACGACAATGATTTCTTATTTCTTTAAATGTCGGCAATTGCTGAACATCAACGTAAACCTGACTTTCAATAAAAAAGACTAACCGTACGATATGTTAGCTCCAAAAGCTCTTCTGCGCCTTTTTCCTCTGTGTTTAATGATTAAGTGTCTATTAAAGTTAAACTTCCAAGACTGCAACTAGAAAGAGGACCAGTAACGTCATAGTTAAGTTGTAGGAGTGGAGATAGGATTATTCCTGTTTATCTCTTAATCGGACCTTTGAAGTAACTTCTTCCCAAAGGAATAAAGTGTTTCTTTCAGAGGAAATACATAAAGAGAAAATAAATAGATATTTAATGACTTCTAAAGCATCTGAAGTACATATCAAGTCAACTCTTTTTCAGTACAGTTCGCATGGTTTGAAATTGGATCCAGAATAAAAACACCAACTCTCAAAACACTGTTCAGCATCTAGAAGCTTAAAAACTGTTTATTAATTCAAAGTTGCTCGAATTTTGTGTTAGAAAGAACAAATGCGTCACACAGAGAGAGATGTAACTGTTATGGCTTTGTCAGGGTGCTTTCTTCTGAGGATCTTTAGTATGGTAGGATTGGAGTAAAGTCCAGTGTGGCTGCCAATGAGCAAAAGTTTTCCCAAAAGATAGACACATCTACTACTATCACTCAATCGCAACTTACTATTAGGAGATCAGGCTTTTGTAGTTGTTCATCTAATAGAATAAAACGTAGCTTTTCCTCTGTTAACAATCCCACTGTGTATAGCGTGTTACTTCAAACGATTGACAATTCTATCAGAGCGGCTAATACAACTATAGTGTGTGAGGATACAACCTTGGAGAACACGGACAAGCTTTAAATGTAGCTGCAACTAGCTCGGCATCGGCGTTGAGGCGTGGGGTTTGGCAGAAACTTTCGTGTTGAAGAAGTTTCCCCTTAGATGAATAGTTAAACTGTGATTTATTCAGCAACTTGACACGCTACTATAACTCTTTTGAAGTACCTATAAGTAGGAAAATACCACCTAGTGGTATACACACTTGTCAGCTTCTAGCTGGGAGGGAGGTCAAGTACGGCAGCGCTAGTAGGATCAACATTAGTCACTACAGGTGTGATCCGTAGACTTTAAAGTCTCTATAAACGATCGTCTTCGAAAGGATAGTTGCCGATCAACAGAATAACCAATAGAAATACAACAGACCGTATCATAATAGGAAACGGCAACATTGAAATACGAGAAGATGTCACCTATTTGGACCAGCAAGCCGTAATAGTAGATAAAACTACAAAGAAAATAAATAGAAGAATAACGCAAGGTTGGAACAGCTCTGTTTCCACAAATCTGTCACTAGACATTAAAAAGAAAATGCTAACAACTTGTGTATGTTCATCGCTCACTTATGGTGCTTAAAGATAGAAAAAATAAGAAACACGAAACTACAAGAAAATAGAATAAGGCAAAAATAGAATCCCAAACAAGACTGTCCATAGAAGATTGACAAAAAGCCTAATCTTAACCAGCAAAAAGTTTAAATGGACATGGGCAGGATATCTTGCCAGGCTGAATTTTGATAAGTGGGCAAAGCAAATTACAAAACGGAAACATAGGAATTAGAAGCAGTGGTAGACCGATAACATGATGGGAGCAAGAAATCAGAAACGCGAGAAGGTTTCCTCTTAAGTGAATAGCTTCGACATAATTGCGATTTGTTAATCATCCCTACACGCTACTATGACTACCTTGAAGTACCTGAGTAGGAAAACTCAAGCCTCAAGCAGCTCGAGTGATCCCATACGAAACTGTCCCACACTCTTTAGCTTCTAGCAGTGAAGGAGAACAAGTTCGGTAGAGCTAGTATGATCAGCATTAACGTCCTTGACCTGGCTTTGATGGAGATTTCCCTATTCTGGTTACATTTTACGTAAAATATCGAAAAAATGGTCAAGTTTTCTAAGAGATAGTTGCCAAATCGACATAATAGTGCTTTCTAGCATGCAGACCCTTTATAAAGCGGGGCAAGCATTGACATTTCCCAAATGTACCAGCAGAAGATGTTTGTTCAGTTACTCTATTAATTCATCCATAACAAGGTTGAAAGTAATGTATACGGGACATGAGATCATGTTCCTAATATTTATCCAGCTTGCTTGGCGGGTCTTGACATACACAATTCCTCAACCTGAGATCAACGGAAAACCCCCGGAATTTTTTTTAAATAAAATTGTGCAAGACCAACTTAAAACTTTGGCGACATCTAAACATAAGGTGTGATAATTTGTTCTTGCACTTAATAGATTTGATGAACATCTTTAAAGTTATGGTATTCAAGAACATTTTGTCTAGGCTCTAAATTCAGGTCAATCAGATGAAGAGGACGGCTGGGTAGTCTCTTTGTTAGGATCTTATTGCAAATTCGTACGAGAACCGATCTGACAGTTATCGGTCGATCTTAGAAGAGAAGAAGAAGAAATTTACCTAATGCTCTTAGCAAGAGCTCTAACCTGACGAATCGCAAACTGTGCATATGATTAATATTTAAATTTAGTCTTTAGTGCTCAAGTGACTTCTTCGGCACTTAAAGATATTCAATCATTATAATACTCTTCCTCTTTGACGTTGGCAATCTTGGTAGTATCTAGAGGCAATGACAAGCCAAAGACACGCTTAGACTTTATCTTCAAGTTTCCTATCTGAGGGTACTCTTCAGAAGCGAGAAAGGGCTTATCATCAATCACACAGTCCGCGAGTTGCCGTAAGGTCATTCTATATATTTCCTGTACAAGAATCGCTCCATTCACTTGTTTCTGTGTGGCTGGAATGGAGTGCAGATGTTCTGTTCCTTTTGCAGACTGTTTGAGCGAGTATACTTAAGAGAAGAGTACCAACCTACGCCTCTCCTTCCATTACGATTTAAGAAAAAAACAACGAATTGCACAAAACTTTGTTAAATGCTTGATCGATTGATGAACTACTTGATCAACTGATTAACCAATCAGGAGCGAAATATTCAGCCTTGTCCAATCAGATCGGCTAATCAACTGATCAAATTGATCAATAATCAAATTATCTTGTGCAACCGAGCTAGTAACATTAAACAATGAATCAGAAATCAAGTTTAGGCTCTTGGGGGAACCTGTAACTCCTAGAGTTAGGAGAGAGCGAGTCCACAGGTGGCGGATAGGAGAATGCCTCCCAGATATGGGCCGCAGGAGAAAAATGAAATACTGCAGGGTCTGATCCAGAAAGGGCGACTGCAAACAGCGTCTGTACTCCATGTCAAGAGAGGATGATTACCTCCTCACCAACCCGTCCAGCCAGCGTGTTATTGTACACGGTTAATACCTCTATATGATGATAACAAGAAGAAAATAGCCATCAGTGCCCAGCAGCCGAAGAGCCACTGGACAAGGCAGCGTTCAGAAAGGCAAACCGGCAGAGGTAGCACCAGGCTGCCAAACGATGATGAACTTGGCTACTTATAATGCACGATCTATTGCGTCAGCAGAAAGATTGAAAGAACTGGAATACGAACTCAACTTCATAAAATGGGACATCCTAGGAATATGTAAAACTATAAGAAGAGTAGAAGAATGTATTACGCTTTAGTCAGGAAACCTACTGTATTATAAAGGGTACAACAACGACACTGTAGGAGGCGTTGGATTACTAATCAACAAAAACCGAATAAAAAACATTGAGACACTAAAGGCACGTTCCGACAGAGTCATATACGTAAAACTACGCTTACACAAATTAAGAAACAATAAGATAATAAAAGCTTACGCTCCAACCAGCTCGTACGAAGACGAAAAAGTGATACAGCTATAGTAGGAAATATCAGAAAGCCTCAAAGCAGATACAACAACACACAACTTTGTGATTGGAGACTTTAACTGTAAAATTGGAATGAAACAAAGCGACGACGAGAATTACATCGGAATACAGGGGCTGGGATGAGAAACCCAAGAGGCACTATGATGATGAACTTAGAACAACAGAAACTATTTAATATGAATATGTTCTTTGAAAAGAGAGACAACAGAAAATGGACATGGGTCAGTCCGGATAGAAAAACAACAAATCAGATCGATTATATATTGACTAACCACCCTCATATAATCCAAAATGTACTCTGAATAGAATCAACGTGGGAAGCGACCACCGGCTTGTCGGATGTAAAATCAAAATACACACCAAACTAGAAAGAGAAAAGAAAACGGAAAATTTGTCAAATAGACCGACAGAAACTCAAAGGACACCGAGAAAACTTCCAACAAAAAATTATTTCCAATATTCAAACTTTAAAAGAAGAGACAGAGACAAAAGACAAACAGTGGAATACGCTGAAATAAACAAGACAGTGACAAAAATGGTAAAAGAAGACAAGCAATACTACAGGAGAACAAAGGCATAAAAGTCTTCAGAAGAAATACAAGACCAAAAAAAGTAATCACGAAACTGAAAAACGGAGAAACAGTTAATGACAGGCGGAAGATGCTGCAAGCAACGGAGAACTTTTATAGAGCCTTATATGGATCAGAAGCAGCATGTCAAATAAATACAAGAAGACATAATACGAAAAACAATTGTTAACGTCAACTCAGAGGAACTACCGCCGATTACAAAACACGAAATAAAAACCACGATAAAACAGATGAAGAATGAAAAAAATCGGCAGGAGAAGACGGTATTTGGCGGAAATACTGAAAGAAAGTGGCGAGACGCTGCTGTATGAACTGGAAAGGTTGTTTAATAGATAGAAAAATCCCAACAGACTGGTCCAATGCCTTAGTAACACTAATTCACAAAAAAGGAGAGCAAGAAGGTCTGGAAAACTACCTCCCAATCAACCTTCTATCGCAACTGCATAAATTGTTTTTTAAAATCATATCAAACAGATTAACACTGAAGCTTGACTTCTACCCACAGGTGGAACAGGCAGGGATATAGCACAGTGCAACACCTGCAGACAATGAGAATATTGATAGTGTAGGGACACCTTCTAAAAACTAGAGATTCGAAGAAGATTTAAGAATTTTGTTTACTGCCTAATTCCTAGAGTATCTAACACAAAACTCTTTTATTAGAAGTTTTTAGAAAATCATTATTGTAGTTTTTCTACGAACCCCGCTCTTTGCATAACTCATATATATAAAGCTAAACTCACATCACTTGATCGGTTCCACAACAATTGTAACAACTTGTTAACCTGTGTACAAACTTTAATAAATAACTTTTTATCATTTTACTATTTATTATTATTAAACGAAGCCGCACATATTATAAAAACGCCCGACATCAGTTACATCTTCAATAGAAAGAGCCACATAATACAGAATACCATTATGGGTGGCTTTCATAGATTTTAAAAAAGCCTTTGACACCGTAGAAATTTGGGCATTGACCAAAGGCCCGAATAGACAGTCGCTGCATCAATATCATTGAAAAAATTTACCAACAAGCTACAACGTAAATTCAACTGCACGAAAAATCAGAAAAGATAGAGCTGAGAAGAGGAGTGCGACCCAAATTATTTACACTAGTTCTAAAAGATGCACTCAAGAAGATCGAATGGAATAAAAAGGGAATCAATAGATCGGGCGAATAGTTACATCACCTTACATCCGCCGACGATATTGCAGTTTTTGCCAAATCAGAAAAAGAGCGAACATCCCTAATGGAAAATATAAAACAAGTTTCAAAAAGGATTGGTCTAAAACTGAACAAAAGTAAAATAAAGTACATGACAAACCAAGAAGACAACACAGGATCAACAATAATAGATAATGAAGCTGTAAGAAAGGTAGATGACTACAAGTACTTAGAGCAAAAAATTACCATCGAAAAAGCAAACGAAGAGATAGAAATCGATGAAAGAATAAGGGCAGCCTATGCCAAGCTAAAAGACGTATTCCAAATGAACATCCCTCTAAAACTGAAACGAGACCTATACAATCAGTGTACATTGTCAGTGACCAGGGTATTTATCAAAGCCATCACCGATAAATTAAGAATTAATCAAACAGCCATCGAGAGAAAAATCCTAGGAGTGACACTGAAAGACCACAAAACTAATGCTTGGTTAAGAGAAAGAACGGGCATCCAAGACGTGGTGGAAAGAGCAGCGAAGTTGAAACGGCAGTGGACTGGTCATGTGACAAGGGAGACACATAAATGGAGCAGCAAAATGATAACATGGAGACGATGGGAAGAACGCAGAGGCGTAGGTCGTCCTCAGATGCGCTGGGCAGACGACATTAAACGAACTGCAGAATTAAAACGGGTTGAAATTGCTCAAAATGGACAGAAATGTAAAACTTATATAGAGGCCTACACCCATAGGATAGATAACGGCTAAGAAAAGAAAAGAAGACTAACGTTTAGGCATAAAGTTCTGCAAAACCGTGGCATTGCTTGAGCTGATGAATCTAACATCCGATTCAGAAAAGAGCTTGATTCAAGCTTTATGTTATAGATAGATAAATGATTTTGAAGTTTAAGTACTGCGAGTTATCCAGGTAGCCGGTCTATTTTAAAATTTCTAATGAAATTGATTGACGGTTTAGGGTTATTATTGATTGCTAATGAGTGGGTATTAATAACCAAGCAAATACAAATTGTGACTGAATAGAAAAATATCAATTAGTTGTGTTGAATTGAACGTGTCACAAATTATCAAATGCATATTAAGAGTCTTTCATAAACTCTTCATAAAGATCGTTTAAAAGATATTTAAAGATTCATGAAGTGCGGTTTTTAGGTTAATTAATTGCAAAACTGACGTTGTATGTACTTCCAAACAAATAGAACAGCCAAATACATGTGTATCTAGTATGTACACCTAAGTACACTTAATAATATTGAATAACTACATAAATAGATATACAAAAATGATTTTGCATTACTATTTAAAGATTAAGAGAAACGTTTTTTTAGAAGCAAACTAATTAAATTTGATTTGTAAAAGTGTGGTTTATCTGCTAAGAAAATCCCGCAAATTAACTATTATGATACCGCAACAAATGTGTTCCTAAAAATGAAATGCGCAAATTAATGTTGTGTAAGTTCTGAATTTATGATAAAAAGTTAATAGTTTGCATTCTGTTCTTGGAAAAGCAGGTCAGTTGTATAAAAATTCCATCAAGAATGGAAATTTATTATTAATTCAGCAAAATCTCTTCAAAACCCAAATACAAGTATATGATGCAAAAATTAAACAAGGTGTGTAACCTTAAAAAAACTATACCCAATAGAAATAAATTAATAAAACCAAAAATATTTAACCCATAAACAACAAAGCATGAATCGTTAAGTTTTCCTGTTTAGCTGTCTTGATTTATGTTCAAAACCGCATCCAACGTTTTTGTAAGATTTAAAATCTTTTTTATTCTTTCTTAAATCATGTTATTAGCAATTTTATATAAATCAGCTGCCCCGTCAATGTTAATTGTTTTTCTGTTTAACAGAAAAATTTAAAATTGATGCTTGATTTGGTTTCTACAAGGCAAAAATCTATCAATGATAAAGTGCAGTTCTTTCATTGTTTCTATAAGCTACGTCTAAAACAAACCCCAACAGAAGAACTAATTTAAAAGAACTGTGCTCTTTGGACCAGGATTTTTGTATGCCGTAATACATAAGTGCAAACGGTTATTATTTGCCTGGAATTCGACATCAGTGTAATAAGAAATGATACTTTAATTGTCGTAATTGTAACTAATAACAGTGTTGGCGTAGATTTTGATTGTAAGCAAAAAAACTGGAAGAATACATATCTAAGGTTAAATTGGATATAATTAAGTATATTAGGAAAAACCAAACGGAAATCTGATAGGCCTGCAGAATCTTGCATATGAAGTGTTGAGATGATATATTACTCGGTACGGCACAGCCAAAGAAGAGCGCGTGATTACCAGGAAGCTAAGAATTAACTATTTAAGAACAATAATTACAAACATTTTATCAAAATTCAAAAATACCAAGATAGTTTTTTAATATAATCTATTAAAAACAATGAATGTCACTGCTTTCTTAACTCATTTAAGAAAAAACCAATCATTTCAAAATTGTTGGAACAGTGGAAACATGCAACTAAGGAAGCAAAAAAGAACAATAAATGAACGTCCTAAATGACATCTGAGAAACAATGACACACACAAACAAGCCGTGATACCGAAGCTACGTAATCTCAGACAAGCTACACAATCAGAAGAGTCGCCTAACAGCATCTGAACGGAAACAAAATGTATATTGAATAATGCTGCTAGAGACATCAAAAGTGTTACAGAAGAAAAAAAGGAAACAATGGATAACAGATGACACATGGAGTAGAATACAAGCAACTAAAAGCTACAGGACTGAAACATGATAATGAAAGGGAAGCCTACTAAGCATTGAACATCAAGATAAAACAACTCTGCCAAAAAGACAAAAACAGTCACCTGAACCAAATATGCAAAGAAATAGAAAAACATAAAAACAAAACTGAGACGAGAGATATGTTTAAAAAAATAAAGCAGATAACATGCTCTTTTGCACCAAATCACAACGCTATTAAAGATTAGAACGAAAATCTACTCAATGCTAAACAGGATATATTGTATTAAACAGATGGATGGAATACTGCGAAAACTTGATGACGGATGAGGATGCAATACAAAAAGAATACAGTTTTGAGAAAAAACCTGACATACTCAGAAGTGAAGTTGAAGTAGCAATTAGAAGACAAAAAGACCACAAAGCCGCTGGCACAGATAATATTCCCATCGAAATGATATGGGCCCTAGACGACATCGGAGTGGATATAGTATATCAAATTTGCCAAACAATATGGGAGACATGCACGTGGCCAGAGGATATAATACATAATACTAGAAAGGACAAAACCATTTTTACTAGGTACCTGATATTGCGGAAGAACAGGCAGGTTTCGTCCAAGGACGTGACTAGAGAACAAATATTAAACGTACATTATAGAAAAATCCAGAAAATTTAACATCACGACATATCTGTGCTTTATTGATTACAGCAAAGCCTTTAAGCTAGTGAACTGGAGGAAGATGTGGCAGATTCTCTCTGAAGTGGGAGTGCCACACCACCTGATTCTACTGATCAGGAATCTATACAACAACAACTGCGCTCAAGTTAGAGTGAACGGAGAACCGACTGAAAGTTTCCGGGTTACTAAAGGAGTAAAACAAGGCTGCATACTGAGTCCAATTCTATTTAACATATATGGTGAATGGATAATGCAAAAGGCAGTGGCGGCTCGCGAGTTTCGAAACAGGTGAAGCGTTTTGTATTGAAATCTTAGAAATGAACAAAAATTTAACAAGATAAAAGGTGCTTGTCTCGTCCCAAAATCAGTAAAATACCTACAACAATGAAAAATGTAACCTTTTGTAGACGAGATCTATTCTTCGATCTTTTAAGGCAGCAAACTTGTTGATGACATTATAATAAAATAGTTGAGTCCTTTTTCAATCGATATTCTTCCTAAATGTGAAAGTCTTTCCTGCGCCATTGTATTGCGCAAGTATGATTTGATTGTCTTTAAGCGCGAAAAACTTCTTTCTACTGACGAACTTGTTGATGGTATGGTAAGAATCAGACAAAATAATTTATGAGCTTCTTTAAATATTTGTTTATTGTCGTGCAACAAAAGCATTACTTCCTGGAGGTTCTTGCTTCTATATTGCTGATCAGAATATATAAGGTCTAATTCGTTTTTCAGTCTTTGCATGTTCGTAGTACTAAATAAACTGGAATATGTTTGTTTCAAATTGTGAAGTTTTTCCGTTGGAAATAATTTAGAATATTCATCAAATTTAGAAACGTCAACAAGAGAAATGAATAACCATTTATCCATGTTTTGAAATCTAGTGTCTATTTGCATCAAAATGGTATCTAAGATTTCATAAAATAGCAGCTTATGACTTTCGAATATTTATTCGTCAGACAAGGCACCTCCAACTTGCCTTCTTTGATTAATATGTGTGTTTATCAAAGCTTCATTAAATATTGTCTTACATTCAGTTTCGTTTCTTTTTAACTGAAATTTTCCTTGGATAATCTTAAATGACAAGGATCATGGTGATAGATAGGGCTAACAACAACCAAAATCAATTAACGAAAATAAACAATATTACCTTTATAAATCATTTTGTGTACTTGGGGTCTATGATAACTGATACCGGCGGGTGCACTGAAGAAATAAAGCGGAGATCAGCAATTTGCAAAAAATGCAGTGGCCAAACTGACTAAAATCTGGAAAAGCCACGAAATAACCGAAGGCATCAAAATCAGACTGGTTAGTGTTCCTCTATGTATCGGAATGTTGAACCCCTAACGAAGCTGATTAAAAAAGCATAGATGCGTTCAAGATGTTTTGCTGGAGACAAATGTTGAGAATCCCTTGGGTAACCCGCAAAACAAATGTGTCAATACTGGAACAACTGAATATCAAAAAAAGACTAAGGACGCACGTAACAGAACAAATAGTAAGCTATTTCAGACACGTCTTTTGAAGAAACGGTCTGGAGAAGTTTACGATACAGGGAGAGGTGGAAGGCAGAAAAAGTCGAGGCAGATCCCCCACAAGATATACCGACCACATTGTTGCAACCATTGGCGCTCCAC